>JAJIBD010027174.1:0-27980 GCA_021461705.1 Cryptotis parvus | reverse complement strand
CAGGAACATCCCTGTGCACTGACAGATTGTAACACCTAGTGAAACATCGTCAACATGAACAACAAACTTTAGGCATTAAAACAAAATGAAAGAAAATTAAAAATATATCTAGAGAGGAAAAATAACTATTTGAAACAGTGACATAATACTCCAATACAATATTCTAGAAAGAAAAATCAACAAAACAAAAACAAAATAACAATGAGTTAAGTGCAGGGCAAGGGATTGTTAAGAAGAGCCTCAGAGCATAGATCTGAGGGGAATGAAAATATTCTCTGTGATGACTTGATTGCGACTACAAACCATTATATTTACACACACACACACACAGAGAGAGAGAGAGAGAGAGAGAGAGAGAGAACGCATTGTGGTTATAACTTGGGACAATGGTGGCAGGAAATGTACGCTGGTGAAAGTCCAGTATTGGAGTATTATATGGCCAAAACCCAGTCATGAACAGCTCTGTAACTATTTATCTCACTGTGGTTCGATAAAAGCACCATGACCTAAGATTAAACTCTAATGAAAGATGTTAGAGTTTGGGTGATTATGGTATATAAATTCATAAAACTTGGGTGATTTTGGTATATCAATTCAACTTTACCGATGGTAGCAGATGTACTATGCAGAGGGAAGGTTAATGATGAAAAGAGATGGACATGCGGGGTAGGAAATGAAGGCGCCACCCTAAAACTACTGTACTTAAAAGTCACATTATTCAGAATAATTTAAACCTTAAACTTGAGTATAAAAGTATTCTAAATTTTTCATGTTTTACGTATAACCTAAAAACAAAAAAAGTCACCTGTGTTTCACTGATCCTTTACCTGGAATCAATATATCTCACAAAAAATACATGTGCCATATATCAGAATTACAAATTTATTTAAAAATAATGTCTTTGTGGGAGCTTAAATATCTGGAAAATATTAATGATATAATATTTCAAGATATTAGTCCTTTAAAATATTTTTTGTATATGAAATATTAACTTTAAGGTCATTACTTAGTGTAAATATATCTCAACAGTCAAAGTAATGTAATTACTTTATAGGTGACAACTTAGAAAGATATTCTAAGTTCGGTAGAAAATATCTTGAGTATTATCTTTATTAAAGATAAATTAGAAAACCTTTCTACTTAAATATTCTTAGTTAATAATTAAACATTTTAACTATAAAAAGAGGTAACTTAAGGAAAAGTAGGAATAGTTTTATGTGGAAGTAGAAATTTTTATCCTGTTAGAAAAAAGACATGCTAAAACACTATTTTCTTTAATTTCCCTTTTCTTCTTCCTTCCTTCATTTCTCTTCCTTCCATCTTTCCATTTAAAACTAGAATTCTAATAATTGGAATCACAGCTGGCAATGGAATGTAAAGGTACCTGTTAGCTCTGGTGATTCACCCTGTTCTAGTGGTCTTGTCACAAGTCAAAAGGCACACAGGCAAATTCTGAGATAAAGCAAGTAAATTATAAGGAATATAATCTCATATGAATAACAGCAAATATAAAAGAACTTCCAAGCTTGAGCAACAATTATAAAGAAAAGACTAACCCACTGGACACACATCCATAAAAAATAGAGATTTAGTTTCTTTCAAGACCTCCAAAGAACAAAATAAACACCCATATTTCATCACAACTTCTAGATTTTTATTATAACATTCTTAGCCTAATAAGTCCATAGATCATTTACAAGTCTAACCAGAATGATACAATGTAAGATTATTTCAATGATGTTTTAAAAGTAAAATTTAAAAACTGAAACCCCTAAATTAACATAAACACAAGTTATAGGTTCTCCCAAAAATTTCCTCAAACATAGCACTTTCAACAGAATTCACATCTGAAGACAAATTGTATCACCTCAAGTAATATGGTGATTTTTTTCCCTATTCTTTTTCATGTTTGAAGCTTTGAAAGGAAAGGGATTCAACATCGTTTGATGGTACACTTACCATTAGTCAACTCAGATTTTTCTCACTTCAAAAGAAAACTTGGCAGCTGCTGGCAGAAGGGTCAAAGAGTTAACAGTTGCTGTGACACGTGGAGAAATTTCCCACCTACAATAAGTTTCACGATGCTCAAAGGTCATCCTCAGCCTATGTGATTTGATCAGACAACCCTGGTGAGGGCTTAGTTTCTCTTTGGTTCACCTCCTTCATCAGAATTCTCAGTGACTACATAACTATCAGGATTATTGAAGCATAGTTTAAAGAAAGGATATTTTCTCCTTTCCTAATGTTCCAGAATATGGTGTTTTATAAGACACATAGAAAGGAAAGAAGCATTAGACAAAGATACAGAGAGAAGAAACAAAGCCAACACTGAAATTCTAGAGTGAGAAAATTTTGGCTGAACAGCCAATAAAATAAAGCAAATTAAAATACTTCTAGGGGCCATAGCGATGGTCCAGAGGGTAGGGCATTTGCCTTGCATGCGGCCCGCCCATGCCGCCCAGGTGCTATCCCCCATCCCATATGGTCCCCCGAGCACCGCCAGGAGTAATTCCTGAGTGCAGAGCCAGGAGAAACCCCTAAGCATCGCCGGGTGTGACCCAAAAAAAACAAAAAATAAAATACTTCTAATCTTGACTCCTCTACCTTCATATGGCTTTTGATAAGTTAATATTTTTTAACTCTGGGTTTTGGTAAGATTTACTTTGTTTTGTTAATTCTTGATCGCAGGTGAATTTGTCTCTAAAACTGAAGAAACTATAAATTTATAAATGTTTCTGAGAAGATAAAAATTCCATAATCTGTATAAGATTATGAAAATAATAAGAATAGTAACTACTATAATTCTACTAGATATAGTACTGTTGGTAACTCCCAAATATCTCTGAGTATGGCTCTGGTGGGCCCCAAGAATACTAGGTCTGATTTTGAAGCCACTAGACTCACACTTCTAGACTAAGAAACACTAGGAGGTGGCCTTGAACCTTTTGAAATTATTCTGGAGATGACTCAAATTTTAAAAGAAGGTGAGTTGGAGTGGTAGTTATAAGTGTCTAGGAACCTCCACACCCTGCACAAATTCCATCAAATGGAAATCTGCATAGCACTGTTAAATGTAAAGGAAGGTAATGAAATCTAAACATATTCTATGCCCAATGACTTGAACAATTAATGTTGTTAAAAACAGCTGTCCAACCCCAAGTGACCAGTAAATCTCATGTAATCTCTATCAAAATTCTAAAGATATTACTCAAATAATTATAACAAGTATAGAACCACAAAATATGCCTAGCACTAAAACCAATTCTAAGAAAAGGTAATAATGGAGAGCTTCATGCTCCTAAATTTCAGAAATATCTAATAATCCAGTGTTGTATGGATTATAGATATGTATATATTTATACACACATAAATGTGTATATAAACACATGTATCTGTAAATAGATATATGTATATATACCACATATACGTATGTACCAATAGAAATAAAAGTTTGAAAATGAAATTTTAGATAAATTCAGTATTTCATTTAATTTGCAATGCTATGAGCATAGAATGGAGAAGGAAAATTATATTTATATATATGGTGCTGGAAAGGGAAAATAGAAATAATTGCTAATGAGAATGTGCAAAATTCATAATCCTTATGCAACGGTGATGGGAATAAAAACTGTCTAGGTCTCAGAGAAATTATTATGGTAAATTTTCAAAATAGTACTAGTAAAATCTCCATATAATCCATCAACTCCATTTCTTTGAATCTATCTGAAGAACACAAAAACAATGAGAAATGAATGCCCACACTTATGTTCAAGGCTGTTCTTTTTTAAAGTCAAGATATGAAAACAACCAGAATGGTTAATATTTAATAAATGTACACATGTATGCACTCACATGCACATAGGCAGGCGCTCACACACTGAGAAAATGGAAGGAATGCTCTAACACAGTCATGAGAAAAACAAGAAATTCTGTGGCAGAAAGCAGGACCTATGGGGCCCATCTGGACTCATTTTCATTCCCAAATAAAAGCAGAAATTGGTAAGAAATGTCTTCTCTACCAAGCATTTTTTGTATTTTCCAGAATTAGGTGAAATAGGAAAAAATGTATTTCAAATGAGAAACATACAGAGGATCTCAAGTAATCCCCTCCCTGGAAACCTAAAATAAAAATGACAACAGTGAGAATACCAGAAATGATTTGAACATTTGCTCATGAAACCACAAATTGAGGAATTAAGGACTGGACCAAGGTGCAGTGAAACGCTGTAGACAGAGGACCTAGCCTATGACCGCATACAACTGTCCAAGAGAAAGAGGAAGCACTTGATGGGGGAAGGAGCTGGGAACATTCAAATCGGTGCTGTAGTGGTTTGTGGATTTGATTTGGATGGAAAAAAACCCATATCTGCATGGTCCAGCCCTTGCCTGACCAAGGGGCATTCCATGTGGTGAGTCAAGGCCCTGTCCACCTCCTAGCCACCTGAAGCACCTGGGTCATCGCACACACAAATAACAACAACAAAAGCAATGTTTCAAAGACTATCGAAGTATCATAGACTGATTATGTAGATACTAGAGGGTGATAACAGATGGTTAATTTGATAGAATATAGGGAAATGATAGTCTGGACACCAACAACAAAGGAGCAGTTAAATGATTAATCCCAGTTAGATGTGGAGATTAGTTCTCTTGTACTACAACCTGAATCTTGCTCCACTGTTTTTAGGTGATAAAATGTGATAGAAGGAAACCAACTACTCCAACTGCTTCTCTTTTATTGAATCACTTGTATCACTTGTCTTCCCGTTGTTCATCAATTTGCTCGAGCAGGAACAAGTAACATCTCCATATGTCCTGTTACACGCTAGTGTAGCTCAAGGGAATCTGCTCACTCCAGGAACATGAAGAGCCTCAAACCATTCCTTCAGGTCATGGGAATGAGGTCTGTAATTGTTAACTGGTTTTTGGCATATCAAATACGGTACGGGTAGGGGCCAGAGCGATAGCCCAGCGGGTAGGGCGTTGCCTTGCACGCGGCTTGCCCATGCCGGCCAGGGTTCGATCTCTGGCATCCCATATGGTCCCCCGAGCACAGCCAGGAGTAATTCCTGAGTGCAGAGCCAGGAGTAACCCCTGAGCATCGCCGAGTGTGACCCAGAAAGCAAAAAAAAAAAAACTGACATGGGTAGCTTGTCAGGCTCTGCCAAGCTGATTATATTAATCAAATATAAAATGCTATCAATATATACTTTTTTTTAAAAATTACTTTTCAATGTCAACATCATCTTACTATTTTAGAACAGTAACAATTCAAAACTCTGGAGGCTTTCTTCCCCTCCCCCATCCATTTCATTTTGTGGTTGTGGCCACTGTTGCAGTGTCCAACTTGACTACAGTGCTCACAGACTTGGTTGTGGTCTGCCCAAGAGCATAAAACCTATCACTGACTCACATCCTGGGTATTGTGGGCTACTATTTTTTTTCAGTATGAAATATATTAAAGGAAAATTAAAAGTGCCCCACAGTATGGATAATAAAATCCTATAGATTATAAAGTTACTGAGCCTATAAAAATAGCATGTGGTATGAATAAGTGGAAAAATATGCACTCAGGAAAATTACTCAAATATAAGGGATAAAGTTCTGGATTTGCTTGTGGTAGACTCCAGTTCTATCCCTAACACCAAATATAGACCTCTGAACACAGAAGTCAGAAGTAAGTAACCCCTAAGCACAGACTCATGAGTAACCCCAAAGGCACTGCTGGGTATAACCTAAAATCCCACTCTGCCAAAATTTTAAGTCCTAGTTGCAAGAGTTGTAAGCCTCAAATAAACTAGTTGTAGCAATAGTCACCACAAAAAATTATCTCATTAAATTGAGTTGCTCAAAAAAGGGGCTCTCTTTAGGGGCACATTTTCCCAAAGAACTTGATTTCCTATATATCCCAGATGAATATTCTGTGCCAACTCTATCCCCACACTTATCCTACCCCTACCCCATTGTTCTTAACTTTCTTTCTGAGTTTGAAGAATACGGTGCTTGCATTGTTCTGTACTCTGAGAGTCAACAAAGTAGATATTCTGTGGATTTACAAAGATGCTAGTCATTTTTTCCTGGTGGGTGGTTTGGGAACACATCTGGTGATACAAAGGAGATACTCCTGGATTTCACTCAGGAATCAGTCCTGGCAGTTCTCAGGGGACCGTATATGATACAGGGATTGAACTGGGTTTGCCACATATGAGGCAAGTGACTTTCCAGCTATATTATCATTATACATATTATATATATATATATATATATATATTATCACTCCAACATGCAACCTTTTTAAAATATATAAACTACAGATTATAGTAATGAGAATATAGCACCCGCATGGCAGAGCCTGGCAAGCTGTCCGATGCGTGTTCGATATGCCAAATCCAGTAACAGAAAAGTTTATTTTCCTGACCCCGAAAGAGCCCTTAATACGGCAGCATTAAGAAAGGCAAACAAGCAGAGCCTGATAAAATTTCATGGCCATCCTAGGCTGCCAAAACGAAGAAGGACTAAAATGACTGTCTGTACATTCAATGCACGTATGCTGGCATCGGAAGCATATATTGAGGATCTGATGGTGCAAGCGCAAAAGATCAAGTACAACATCATTGGTCTGACTGAGACGAGGAGGCGTCAGTTGCATCATGCTGTATTTGACACCAGAGAAGATTTGTTCCTTGGAACATGCGACGAAAGAGGCATCAGTAGTGTTGGTGTCCTTGTCAACACTACATTGATTCATTTGAATGCCTAACAAACCGAATAGGACAATTACACTTGAAGAGATGTGGCCCACTGCCAGCAATTTCTATCTTCATTGTCTACGCACCAACATCCACATACAAAGAAGATGAAATTGAGAACTTCTACATGGAATTGGAGGAGTTCTATAAAAAAGATAACACCTTCTACAAGATCATAGTTACTGTCTTCCCATTCATCATCGATTGGCTCGAGCGGGCACCAGTAACATCTCCATATGTCCTGTCTCATGCAAGTAGAGCCCAAGGGCACCTACTTGCTCCAGGAACATAAAGAGCCTCAAACCATTCCATCAGGTTATGGGAATGAGGTCTATAATTGTTACTGGTATTTGGCATATCAAATACGACACGGGTAGCTTGCCAGGCTCTGCCGTGTGGGTAGCATACTCACGGTGGTATAATAAAATATTAAAATATTTTAAAAAAAAATAAAGCCAAGTGAGGGGCTGGAGCAATAGTCCAGCGGTAGGGTGTTTGTTTTGCAGACAGCCAACCTGGGTTCGATCCTCAGCATCCCATATGGTCCCAAGTACCACCAGGAGTAATTCGTGAGTGCAGAGCCAGGAGTAACCCCTGAGCATTTCTGAGTGTGACACAAAAACACAAAAAAAGCCAAGTGATTTCCCTCACTACTGATGCTCATTAAACATAAATATTATCAATACCCAGGGTCTTCCTAAGGTAGGTCTGCCAAGAGCAAGCCTTTGATCTTTCCTTGTGGGTCTTAGAATATCTGCTCCCTCCAGTGAACCGCAAGTCCTTTAGATAAGAGCCTTCCTTTCAGGACAACGTTCCTATTCTGCAAAGAAATTCTGATCAAGTGCCTATTCTGATCAAGAGGCAGGAGAGGGGCCAGAGCGATAGTACAGTGGAGAGGGTGTTTGCCTTGCATGCAGCTGACCCAGTTTCGATTCCCTGGCATCCCATATGGTCCCCAAGCATCGCCAGGAGTAAATCCTGAGTGCAGATCCAGATCCTGAGCATTGTCGGGTGTGAACCCCCCCAAAAAAAAAGAGGCAGGAGAGACAGTACAGTGTGGGTAGGGTGCTGGCCTTTCAAGGAGCAAACCCTGGTTTGGGGATCCCTGCCACCCCATAGGATCATAGTCGGTGATTTTAATTCCAAGATAGGACCAAGAAGATCGGCTGAAGAACTCCACATTGGGACCAATGGCCTAGAATGGAACGAACAGGGTGAGATACTATCTGAGTTCATCATGTCCACCAAGACCATTCATGGGAACTCACAGTTCCAGAAGGCTGAATCAGACATTGGACATGGGAATCTCCCGGCAGACAGCTCCACAATGAAATTGACCACATCATATTCAATTGACGGTTTTGTCTGACCAATGTAGCTGTCGTCCCCAAATTCCAAACAGGATAGGACCACCATCTCCTTCAAGCAAAATTCTACTTCCAGCAATGAGGAGAAAAGGCTGCAAAGTTTAAGAAGAGAACTCCCAGAACAACCACCAACTGGGAACTCTTTGGCACCATTGCAGCAACATGGGAAGATACCATCATTGACGACATCGATGAAGAATACAACCGACTGGTTCAGCACCTCCATGATTGTGCGAAGAATGCTGAGAGAGAGAAAGGCAAAAAGGGACGCTTGTCTTCAGAAACTCTCGAGCTCATTTGCCAACGTGGCAAGGCACGAGCCTCAGGAGACCAAATGCTAACGTCCAAGCTTGCTAAACGGTGCAGAGAAGTGATAAAAGAAGATGTCAAAGACAGAAGTGCAGAAATACTGGAAGATTCAGCAGAAGCCGGGAAAAGCATTCACGCTGCCTGCATGTCCTTCGCCAACTATAAGACCAAGATGACTGCCCTCCGATGCCCTGATGGATCTATCACATCTTCCAGAAAGGCAATGGAGAAGATTATCCAGGACTTCTACTCAAATCTCTTTGATAGCCACATCCACCAGCCCACATGCCAAATTCCACAGAATGGATATGTCATTCCCAATAGTCTCCCTTCTGAAATCCGACATGCCATCTCGCGGTAAAGAAGAGAATAGCTCCAGGCACAGACAAAGTCAGACCCGAACACCTGAAGAATCTGCCGTCGGTACTCATCAATACACTAGCTCGGCACTTCATACGCTACCTGTCCGAATGCAAGGTGCCGTCCCAATGGAAAACCAGCAGGACAGTTCTACTGTTCAAGAAGGGAGACATTCACGACATCGGCAACTATCGCCCCATCTGCCTGTTGTCCCTCATCTACAAGCTGTTTACACGAGTCATCCTGAACAGGATTAGCAGAACACTAGATGAAGGACAAACATGCGAGCAAGCAGCTTCCGAAAAGGATTCAGCACAATCGACCATATCCATACAGTAACCAAGCTCATTGAGGTTTGTAGGGAGTACAAGATGCCGCTCTGTCTCATGTTCATTGATTTAAAGAAAGCCTTTGAATCTGTGGAGACTTAAGCAGTCATCGAAGCCCTAGCCAAACAGGGTGTTCAAACCCAATACATCAATCCTTCGTGAGCTGTATTACGGATTCACCACCATGATCTCACCATTCTACAAAGAAGTGATCATTAATGTGAAAAGAGGGGTTCGACAGGGTGATGCCATTTCACCAAAACTCTTCAGCGCCACCCTCGAGAACATCATGCAACAATTAGAATGGGAAGGAATGGGAGTGAAGATAGATGGTCGGCAACTACACCACCTCCGCTTCGCTGATAACATCGTTCTAATAACACCAAATATTAGCCAAGCGGCACAAATGCTGGCTGACTTTGACCGAGAATGTGGAAGGATAGGTCTACAGCTGAATCTAAAAGAAAACCATGTTTATGAATAATGAACTAGTTCCAGAGGCCCCATTCACTCTCAATGGAACAAACATCTCTGAATGCAGCAGTTATGTGTACCTAGGTCGAGAAGTCAACATGATGAATGACCTAAAACCTGAGCTGCGCAGCAGGAAGAGAGCGGCATGGAATGCCTTCAAAGGCATCGAATTATAGCTGAAAGGACAAAGAACCTCCGGCTCCAGGCACATCTCTTTGACTCCACTGTTCTCCCTGCATTAACATATGCCTCAGAGACCTGGGCCCTAGGAAAGCAGGATGAGACTGCTATTTGGGTCTCCCAGAGAGGAATCGAAAGAGCTATGCTTGGAATATCACGCCTCACTCAAGTGAGAGAAGGGAATTCAGAGTTCTGACCTCCGTCGCTATTCCAGAATCAGGGATGCTGTCTCGTTTGCCAAGGCATCGAAAATCAGATGGGCTGGACATGTAATGTGATTTGGAGACAACCGCTGGACTAGAGCCATTACCGACTGGATCCCAGGGGATGTCAAAAGATCACGTGGCCGCCACCTACAAGATGGTCAGACTTCCTTGTCAAGACCCTGAAGGAACAGTTTGAGGCTCTTCATATTCCTGAATCAACCAGATGCCATTGGGCTACATTGGTACATGATATGGTCCAATGGAAATGGCCTCGAGCAAATTGATGAATAATGGGATTCAAGTGATCAAGTGATTAACTATAGATTAAACCAATCAGCCAGGGAAATCCAGAAAATCAAGTTATGTTAGACTTAGTCTGACTTTCAATAATCACAGGATACTCTTATAGATGGAGGTGAGAACACTTGAATCACTTGAATCCTGTTATTCATTGTTTTGATGCCAGTAACATTTCCATTGGACCCTATCACGTGCCAATGTAGCCCAATGGCATCTGGTTGATTCAGGAATATGAAGAGCCTGAAACCGTGCCTTCAGGGTCTTGACAAGGAAGTCTGACCATCTTGTAGGTGGGTGGCCAAGTGATCTTTTCATCCTGTGGAATCCAGTAGGTAACAGCTCTAGCCCAGCGGTTGTCTCCAAATTGCATTACATGTCCAGCCCATCTGATTTTTGATTTCTTGGCAAACGAGACAACATCCCTCATTCTGGAATAGTGATGGAGGTCAGAAATCCGCATTCCCCTCTCACTTGAGTGAGGCGTGATATTCCCAGGATAGCTCTTTCGATTCCTCTCTGGGAGACCCGAATAGCATTCTCATCCTGCTTTCGGGGGGCCCAGGTCTCTGAGGCTTATGTTAATGCAGGGAGAATGGTGGAGTCAAAGAGATGTGCCCAGGGCGGAGTTTCTTTGTCATTTTAGCTATTTCTTCAGAGAGAAAACAACAATTCAACTAAATATGAACCCAAACAAGCTGCCAAGAACTTTCATTAAAATATTATATTCTTTAATTTTTTGACAGCCCAGTTCATTGATACCCACCCTGCAGCAGTGTTTTTAAAGTCTGGCCCAGGTATGCTGATCTGGAGACTCACAGACCTGAGGCAGAGCTGCTGCCAGCTCTCCCTATGCCCAGCTGATCATGAGGCGCTCGGGAGGGATGGTGGGTTCTAGCCCTGGCCTGCCACCCCAGCAGATACTTGCAAGAAGCCAGATGACCCCCTCTCCATGAGGGCCACCATTTTCCACATCCGGATTCCTTTCTTGTCAGAACTTCACCCAGCTGAAGCGCTAATCACAGCCCAGATCATTGACACCCACCCTGCAGCAATCTTTTCCAAGTCCAGCCCAGGTACTCTGATCCAGAGACTCACAGACATGGGGCAGAGCTGCTACCAGCTCTCCCTGTGCCCAGATTATCACGCGGCACCTGGGAGGGATGGTGGGTTCTAGCCCTGGCCTGCCACCCCAGCAGAGTCTTTCAAGAAGCCAGACGAACCCCCACTCCATGAGGGCTGCTGCTATTTTCCACATCCGGCCTCCCTCTCATCAGAACTCCACCCAGCAGAATAGTTGATCACATCCCAGCTTGCGTTGCTGCTTGCGGCGGCCACAAGGTTCATCAATAAATGCTGGAGATCAGAAGTGACTACAAGAGTATGCCACCTGCATGGCAGAGTCTGACAAGCTACCTGTGTTGTATTTGCTATGCCAAATACCAGTAACAATTATATACCTTATTCCCATGATCTGATGGAATGGTTTGAGGCTCTTTAAGTTCCTGGAGCAAGCAGATGCCCTTAGGCTCTATTGGAATGAGACAGGACTTATGGAGATGTGGCTGGTGCCCTCTCGAGCAAAGCGATGATGAATGGGGAGACAATGACAGTGATACAGTGAAATTAGGTGACTCACAGACATGGGGGCAGAGCTGCCACTGGCTCTCCCTATGCCCAGCCGCTCATGAGGTGCCTGGGAGGGATGGAAGGTTATAACTCTGGCCCGCCACCCCAGCAGATCCTCACAACAAGCCAGACGACCCCCACTCCATGGGGGCCGCCATTTTCCACATCTGGACTTCTCTCTCGTCATAACTCCACCCAGAAGACCAGACTATCACAGCGCAGGCAGTCGCGCAGCAGTTCATTAATAAATGCTGGATTTTGAGATGACTACAAGAGTATGCTACCCACACAGTAGAGCTGGCAAGCTACCCGTGTCATATTTGATATGCCAAATACCAGTAACAATTATAGACCTCATTCCTATGACCTGATCGAATGGTTTGAGGCTCGTTATGTTCCTGGAGCAAGTAGGTGCCCTTGGGCTCTACTTGCATGAGACAGGTCATATGGAGATGTTACTGGTGCCTGCTTGAGCAAATCGATGATGAATGGGAAGACAGTGACAGTGACAGTGAAATTAAAAAAAGAGATACAGAGTTACAAAGCTGTTCTTGATCGTGTTTCAGTCATTCAATGTTCAGAGACCCATCCCACTACCAATATACATTTCCCACTACCAATATCCCCATTTGACTTCCCACTACCCCTCCACACTTAGCTTGCCTTTATGGAAGGCCCATCCCCAGCCTACCTCTATGGCAGGCATTCTCTCTCTCTCTCTCTCTCTCCTTCTGCATATTATGGTTTGCAATACAGGTACTGACAGGTTTTCATAACATGCTGTACATATTTCATCCTATAAAAAATATTCCTCAATTTTTGTGTTAACAGTATGAAATCTATGCAAACTATTTCAGAAAAAAAATCATCCCAAATCTTGACAACCTAAAAAACATTTAAGTCAGAGACTGCCATGTTGAATTGAATGCAATGTAGGGTTGTAGAATTTCTATTTAGTGATGTGTATAGACAAACACTGTTACATGTTTTTTCAAATCAATATTTTTCCACTGATTTGAAGCAAATTTCTAATATTTTAATTCTTAAACAATTCCCCCTTTTGCCTCTAGATGTCTCACCTGGTATTAACATTGTACAGCTATTCTGATGCAATACTCCACTGAAAGCTTGGATGACAAGTCACATGGGGAACTAAAAGAGTAAACCATGTGAATTTAACAGTAGTTAGATCAAAACGTTCCATCAGTATTTCTTTAGCATTCTGGAAAAACGCAAATAGCAGATGGTGGGAGAATAGTCAGATTTATGAGAAAAATGACTTTATATTAGTCATTCTGATGAGACACATCCCAAGAAACCCCTGCCATTTTGGCTATGATGAACAGTTTCCAGGTGTAGTGTTTAATGTTAGAAAACTGATATTTAAGACAATATGCATCAGTCCATTTTAACAGCTTATTTTTCCACTTTAAAAATAATTCATACCATGGCATATCCCAGTAGGCCAAGGTATGGAATTCAACATATTAATATATGTCTTTCAGACATGCTTTACAAAAAAATAATGTAAGTTTAGTCTAGGTAAATTGATTCTGTGTGAACAAGAAGCAAAAGTAAAAGTTTTGCTTCTTAAGAGGATAAGAGCCTCCATTAAGAATATTGAATATAGGGGCCGGAGCGATAGCCCAGCGGGTAGGGCATTTGCCTTGCACGCGGCCGGCCTGTACCAGCCTGGGTTCGATCCCCGACATCCCATATGGTACCCCGAGCACCGCCAGGAGTAATTCCTGAGTGCAGAGCCAGGAGAAACCCCTGAGCATTGCCGGGTGTGACCCAAAAAGAAAAATAAAAAGAATATTGAATATAAGGAATAAGAAATTCTCTTGAAAGCATTTCTAATAGCAAATCTACTTCATATTACAATCTATTGAATAGATTGACATAAACTATCTATAAAAAGTTTACAATAGTATTTATACAAAAGGAATGTAGACGATTTGAATGACTTCAAATTGTTTAGAAATAATTTTCCTAAGGCAGAAAGATAGTACTGCATGCAATTAAGGCTTTTTGCCTTGCATGCAGCTGACCTCTTTACTGTCCTTGAGCCTCATCAGGAGTGATCCCTGAGCACTTAACCTGACTTATCCTGAACACCACCATGTGTAGCCCAGTAACGAAGAAGAAAGAAAATAAAAGAAAGAAAAAATTGAAATAGTGTTCCATTTTAAATTATATTTCAACTATTTCACAATATGCCTGAAGCTGTACTGTTTGAAAATACATAGTTCCTACAAAGTAATCTGGATTTCCCTACCATGAGAGATAAAGGGACACTCTGTCCCTAAAATAGACTGGAAAAATTAGACAATATATGTGGGAACATGAATTGGAAAAAGTGAACTCTATCTGATTATTTTCTTACTTTATTGCAAAAGAAATGCATTTCTTCTTCATAGGTTTTAATTATCCATGATTAAATTACTAAGCCTTCAATTTTCTTTGCTTGTTTCCTTTTCGGTTTTTCATAGCTAAAATTTAGAAATGAATTTTGCTGATAAGTTTGGTTTGATAAGTTACCAATAAAGCTCAAAAATGGATGTTTCTCAATACACTTAGCCTGATTACTCACTTTAACAGGACAAAAAGAAAATTTTCATTGTATCTATGTTCCATTTGCTTCTTTTTCATTTTGATAAATTAACTGTTTGTTTCCTACTTGGTTCAGAACAGTTTGGATCATTTAAGCTACAACTACAAATGTGTAGCTTCTGTATTTACACATTTTCAAATAATCTTTTCCCAAACTAACAGTGGTGCCCCTCATCCAATGTCCTCACCCCTTACCCCAGATTAATCCATACTACTTTAGCTTTTTCCCTCTAATTTTCCAAAGCAATCTTCAATCTCATTCCACAATTGTGTGTTGTGGCAAATTCGATTTTTGGTTCAAATATTAGTACCTATTTCACAATGCCATTATGGCTTACTCAAGCAAGCACAATAAAATCTGTCTCAATTTAAAGGAATTGAAGAACTAATATGTGCTTTTCCCTAGCTTTTATTCTCATTTTAAAGTTATTATAGTCAGCAACTGTAAGTTATTTCTTTTGTTTGCTTCTTTGTTCATTTTCAGCCACTGCTTGCTGCTATGCTGAGGCCTTATTCCAGACTCTGCACTCAGGCATCACTCCTGGAAGGCTCGGAGGACCACATGGGTGCGAGAGATTGAACCAGATTGTTAAGTGTGACCCAAAGACCTTACCTGCTGTACTGTCTCTCTGGCTCCCACAACTAGTATGCTATTTCTAAGAATGTGGTTTGACATCCAGCAAATGGTTTGTTAAGAGAAAATGTATCCACTAACTTATCAGATGAAAGAAATTAAAGTGAATAATGGGAGAGAGGACAATAAGATCTAAGGAGATGCAAATGAAAAAAATGAAAGAACAGTGAGAAGAGTTGAAGGATTGATAGAAACTTGAAAAGAGGATGGAAGTTAAGGAAATAAAAATTGGAAAGACAAATGGAAGGAGAAGAATAGAATGAGCAACATCAAAAGTAATGCAGAGAGTCCAAGTGTAGAGTGTTTAGGGAGCTTGCAGGAGACCCAACTGGGTTTGATACAACGTCCCATGTGATCCCTGAGTCCCTACGTAGTGATTCCTAAGCCCAGATCTAGGAGTAGGATCTGAGCATTGCCAGGTGTGCATCCCTACAAAATGATAAAGAAAATAAAATTTATTCTTTCACTTTCCCATGAATCATTCATTTATAGAACCTCTTCTCCTAACTACGTCACCTTGAAACCCCAGTATACTAGGTGGACTGGGAATTGATCAAATTGAATGTCTTTGGGGATCTAGCCATGGACCTAGCCAATAGCCAGTCAGTGGTTTGTGACTCTTGGGAAGTGAGTTCATGGCATTAACTTAATACCCTGTTTCCTCACCCTTTTACTGGCATCAAATAATTTTAAAAATATATTCTAAAAGCTTCAAGGACCTGAGTGGTACTTATTCTTTTAAAAGTTTTTGGAAGTTTCATCCACGTTTCAATTGGTGTTCCCTAGAGTATCGTGCATCAATATCCAAATGTCTTTATTTGCCTATAAAACTACGAATATTTAAATTTCTAATCAGTCACATTCCTGTGGTGTCCGATTCTGAATGATCAGTCTCAAATTTTAAACTGTAAAGAATGACTAGAGTAACTTTCTCACAGATTTCTTCTAGGTATAAAATTTTATTATTCCATTATGAAATTCAATGCTGGAATATCAAACTAAATCACCAATGACAATAGTCTAATTAAACATTTTGCCTATAGATAAGGTAATAAAATAAACATACACATTTATATTTAAAGATAAAGATAATTTAATATATATTGCATTTAGCATTTAAGCCAGGTTTCATAATTTTAACTTTTAGATTAGTGCCTTTAGTCATTCAAGAAATTAAAATGTTTTTATTTCTTTATAAATGCAACATATTTTTTAACCTACCATAAACCAGCCCTCATAAGAGGTTTGGAAAGTTGCAATTTTAGACATCAATAGGAAGGAGATACTTGAGGTAATGAGAATTTTTAAATATAATTTGCTTGTATATATTATATTTAATTTTATTTGCTTTTAGAGCTCTAGTCTACAGGTTTTTTTTCTTTAATCAAGTCAACAAAATCTGTTTTAGAACCTATTATAATGATATTGTAGATAGCAAGATTATAATCATTCAAACATTAACTTTTTATTTATAGCTTTCGATAATTTTATATCTCGATTAATGAGAATATAGTAAAATAATTATAACTCTTGCCAAGTTTATCATTGTTCTTTAGATTTCCAATCAGAAAGCAACTTGAAACTCTATTAGCCCATGTACATGTCACATTTCAATTGTTATCAAAAAGATGGCTCTTTGAAATCAAATTTTTCAAAGCTTTTAAATGATAAAGACTCAAAATTTTTGATTCACTTGTATTATTTGTCTTCTGGTTGTTCATCGATTTTCTCAGGGCACTAGTAATGTCTCCATTTGTCCCTGTCGTGGTGCTAGTGTAGCCCTAGGGCATCTGCTCACTAGAGGAACACTAAGAACCTCAAACCATTCGCTCAAGTCATGGGAATGCGGTCCATCATCGTTACTGTTCTTGGCATATTGAACACAACACAGGTACCTTGCCAGGCTTTTGCCATGCGGGTGGATGTGAGTATCCCACCTGCACAGCAAATTTTTTACTTGATGAAGTTATTTCTATATTTATTTTGAACTATGTCCAATAGTATTCAAGACTTACTCTTTTACACTGTGCTCAGGAAAGAGTTGGGTTTGGGAAAACATATGGGGTGCCTGGGATTGAACCCAGTACACACACACATGGAAGGTACCTGCTGTACTATCTCTCTGGCCCCTGAAGGCATCCTTATTTACAAGTGGTAGGGACAGAGTCTGGAACAACCAAGTATTCAGGAGAGCTCTGACTTATAAATGTGTGCCACAGTTATACTAATAAATTGTTTTATTTATTTAAATGGATTATAATAACAAGGAGAAGTGAGTATAGAGAGGGGGGCAACCTGAGACGCAATAAAGTCTCTGGCAGTATAATATAGCCAGCCTTTAGTCACCTGGCAAAGGGAATTAAAATAAAATAGACACAGGCCACACTCTTCTCTAATTTGATTTACAGCTAGTGCTGCCAACGTGCTGGAAGTCAGAGGGCAGGAAAACACAATGAGGCAATACTTAGAGGTCAGCCTCTGCAGCTTGGAGCCAAAGACACTCAGTCTATACACCTCAGCAAGGAAACACAATGAGGCAATGCTTAGAGGTCAGCCTCTGCAGCTTGGAGCCAAAGACACTCAGTCTATACACCTCAGCAAGAAAACAGAATATCAAAACAGAACAGTAATTAGAAGGAATAAAATAAAAAGATATAAATCAGCTTTCATGAACAGAAAGTGACTTTTGTGATAGAAAAGCTGATTATTTCCTATTTTCCTTTGGAGCAATTTTCACCTTTCTTTTCTTGCTGTTGTTTTGAGGCAATACCCAGAGGTTCTCAGGACTTATTCTGGCTCTGCATTCATGAATCACTCCTGGTGGGGTTCAGTGGACTATATGAGGTGCCAAGGAGCAAACTCAATTAGGCATGTGCAAGGCAAGAGGTGTACCCACCACACTACTGCTCCAGATCCAGCAATTTTCACATTACAAATGATTTGTATTAATTTTTATTTAGTTACCATGGTTTGTAATCCTATTAATAATAGTTTCAGGCATGCAATACTCAAATTTTTAACCTTTTACTAATGCCCAAAGGCATTCCCTTCCTCCAAGCACCTCCTAAGAAAACTTGTTTTCTAAATGTTATTATTATAGCTTTGGTACTGTGAATACAATATTGTTGATTCTAATAGTTTCTTTATTTCCCTTTGGCTTTTTTAATAAATAAATTAAAATCAAAAAAATACATATGCTTTTTTTGTAAGAAAATGCAGAAAAAAAATACACACGCAGCAATGCCCCAGAGCTTCCTCCTGGCTCTGCACTCAGGAATTGCTACTGGGGGTTCTGGAGACCATATGGGAAGCCAGGGATCAAACCTGTGCCTGCCACATATAAGGCAAATGCCCTCCCTGCTGTGCTATTGCTGCGTTCCCAGAATCTAATAGTTTCAATATACTTAGTTACCCCGCATCTATATGACCAAAGTGTCTGAGATCATCTACCAATGTTGTATTACCTCCAGTCAGTTTCACATTCCAAGAGTTTTTATTCTGTGGTCCATACCTTGTGATTTTAACACATGGTTTTGAGTTTAGAGTTCACTAAACAGTGTTTAGTGGACTACAGGTAATGCAGGAATCAAACCAAATTAAGCTGCATTCAACACAAGCAACTTAACCTTTCTAGTGTCACTCTGGTAGGTTCCCCAAGTATTAACTTAATGATTCATTTTCTTTCCTCTCCTTCTCTTTTTTATTGGGTGAGGGAGGAAGGAGAATTTAGGTCATTCCTCACAGTGTTCGGGATTACTCTTGGGTTGGTGCTCAGGGATGAGCTCTGTCAGGGAACAGGGGATCATATGCAATGTTGGAGATAGAATCAAGTAGGTCACTTACAAAGTGTGCTTCTTAACCTGTTCTCTATTACTCTGCTCTCAGTGCATTGCTTTTTTTTTTCTTTTTTGGGTCACACCCAGCCATGCTTAGGGATTACTCCTGGCTCTGCACTCAGGAATTACTCCTGGCGGTGCTCAGGGGACCATATGGGATCACGATCACGATCTTCCCGTTCATCATCTATTTGCAGAGCGGGCACCAGTAATATCTCCATATGTCCTGTCTCATGCCAGTAGAGCCAGAGGCATCAGCTTGCTCGAGGAACATAAAGAGCCCCAAACCATTATATTAGGTCATGGGAATGACCTAATATAATTGTTACTGGTATTTGGCATATCAAATACAACACTAGCAGCTTGCCAGGCTTGCCGTGCGTGAGGCATACTCTTTTAAACACCTCCAAATAAAGCATTTATTGATGAACCGCTAGCGCTAAGCAGCCGTGCAAGCCGGGCTGTGATGGGCTGGTCGGCTGGGTGGAGTTCTGATGAGAGGGAAGTCCAAATGTGGAAAATGGCTGCACCGGTGGAGTGGGGTCGTCTGGCTTGTTGTGTGGCTCTGCCGGGGTGGTGGGCCAGGGCTAGAACCCACCACGCCTCCCGACTGCCTCATGAACGGCTGGGCACAGGAGAGCAAGGAACAGCTCTGCCCCATGTCTGAGAGTCTCTGGACCAGCATACCTGGGCCGGATTGAGGAAAAAACTGCTGCAGGGTGGGTGTCGATGATCCGGCTGTGATGGAGATTACCCAACCCATCAATAGCTCACATCTTGGGCTTGAGAGCTGTCTTGGGGTCAAGGTGCTTATATCAAACCTACCCAGACTTTGATAGGGTTCCTGCCAAGTGTCACTCCTGAGAACCAAGCCAAATATAGGAATAGGAATAGACCCTGAACATGTCTGGGCATGAGCACCAAGGATTTCTTCCTTCCTTTCTTCCTTCTTTCCTTCCTTCCTTCCTTCCTTCCTTCCTTCCTTCCTTTCTTCCTTCTTCCTTTCTTCCCTTCCTTCCTTCCTTTCTTCCTTCCTTCCTTCCTTCCTTCTTCCCTTCCTTCCTTCCTTCCTTCCTTCCTTCCTTCCTTCTTCCTTCCTTCCTTCCTTCCTTCCTTCCTTCCTTCCTTCCTTCCTTCCTTCCTTCCTTCCTTCCTTCCTTCCTTCCTTCCTTCCTTCCTTCCTTCCTTCCTTCCTTCCTTCCTTCCTTCCTTCCTTCCATCCCATATAGGATGCCAGGATAAAACCTGGGCCAACCATATGCAAGGCAAATGCCCTACCTGCTGGACTATCGTTCTGGCCCACACCAGTAACTTATTTCTATGAAAACATTTGAGCCCATCTTTGTAGTCATTATTTTTAATCATGGGGAGTTAGTATTGATGGTTATGTCCAATATTTGTAAAACATTTCCTCTGTAGAATAATTTATGTAATGAAGTATTTCTTAGATTTTGCACTTTACCTGGCAAATAGAGTTTTCCAAAATAGATTGACTATGGGGATCAGAGAGATAGAACAGTACCTAAGATAGAACAGCACATTTGCCTTGCATGTAGCTGGCCTTTATTTGATCCCCTGCACCACATGACATGACAAAACCCATCAGTAGTGATTCCTGAGCACAGAGCCCAGAACATTGCAGG
Source organism: Cryptotis parvus (assembly GCA_021461705.1). Taxonomy (NCBI): domain Eukaryota; kingdom Metazoa; phylum Chordata; class Mammalia; order Eulipotyphla; family Soricidae; genus Cryptotis; species Cryptotis parvus. The sequence goes on along the minus strand of JAJIBD010027174.1, from coordinate 7,354 downwards.
GTGTAGCCCATAAAACTAAAGAAAAAAATTGATAATATTGGCTCTGAACATTAAGAAAAAAATAGTTATATTGAGGGACAGGTATTGTCACAAGTACTTTGATTCATTCTGTCATGGATATAAACAGATGCTTTAATGTTCACAGGTTCTGAACGCTGTCAGGAATGATCCTTGAGTGCAGAGACAAGCCTAATCCTTGAGCACCACCTGGTGTGGCCCCCACACCAAACAACGACAATAATGGTAACGCTACTGAAATTTACAGAAACTATGATCTTGAACTGTTAGTATGGCCATGTATATTTTTGTGATTTTATATTTATACCTTTTTTGGTTATTGCAGGAGTTGGGAGACACTCACCTGGCAACACTCAGGGGTTACTCCTAGCTCCAAACTCAGGAAATCACTCCTGGTGGTGCTGGGGGGATCATTTGGAATGCCAGCCACTGAACCAGGTTCTCCATGTATGTGCAAGGCAAACTCTCTACCAGCTCTCTACCAAACTCTCTACCAAACTCTCACCAGCCCCATCTTTTATCTTCGTTCCTTTCTTATCCTTAATGTAAAATTAAAAAAAATAACAAGTGTTCTCTAGTTTTTTTAATTAACATATTTGCCTGGTAATACTGGATAAACAGTAATTTTGTTGAATGAATCAATTTGCTTTACTTTTGCTTCTATTTTAAATCTAAAATAGAAGCATTTTAAAGCTGAAAATAAAAGAACTAGATAGTTTACTAGATAGTTTCCAGTTTATGTTTCTGGAAACACACAGGCACACACACACACACACACACTTTCATACATAATCTGGCTTAGATCAAGCTGCCTACTTTATCAAGAATAACAAATTTTGTAAGAAGAATTCCTTGAAGTTAAAAATGTATATCCTAAATATATCAATTATTTTGCAGGATTTGACAAATTTAGCACACTGGTCAAGTCTTCCCAAGAAAGTCACAGTGTCAGATTGGCACAGAAATAAATGAGAACTGAGAGCGGAGGGAATAATAAAGTTCCCATAAGGGCAAGGACAGCAGCTGAGCATGACTGGGACTACCTGTTTGGGAGGATAACAGAGCCTTGTGTTTACAGATAAAATATTGGTTTCTATGGGAGGGTGGTCACAGGAGCAAATATCCCTAACACCCAAAAACAAAATAATCCAAAATGAAATGGATGATGTAGCCCATAGTAAAAAGGGAGATAACTATTCATGGGAAAAATGCATGACCTCATTCATTTAGAATACACAATGATTCATCAGCATTTTCCAGCTTTCTTATGTTCCTGCTTGCTTTGAATCTCCAACTGACTTTTGCAGGAGGTTAAACTGCTTAATTGCAGGCGTAGGGGGCTTGGGAAAGATGACACAAATCTACAGAAAGTTCATGGTTTGTAGAGGAGTTTCGCTATTAATGTAGAAGCACTGTGTTTGCTGACAACCCACATTAAAAAAAGTTAGAATTGCTTCTTTGTGTATGTGTGTGTGTGCATGTATGATTGAAAAAATGTGTCTTCTCTAAAAAAGAAGCCTCTGTGATCCTGAGGGAGAGCTATGAGAATACTACTTGAAAAGTATTTATTAGCAGGAGCAATAGGCTAAAAATATCAGTTCAAGCCTGCTAAGTTGTAATTTTAAATCGTGGCACTTGCAAAAACCTTGTGGTCTTATCAGCCCATCTCCTTCTGATGAAAAGGCACTAAAGTTCCATCAAGTGACTGTGAAACCACTGCCTTGTCATTGCAACCAAATTGTTTGTGCAGTGTTATGTAGCTAAGGAAACAAATGGAGACTTCTAGAATTACGTTATTAGTTTCTTTTTTTAGCCATGTGTACTTCAAAGATTTTTTGGGAACCCAACAGTGCTGATTCCACAGGGCCAGTGACTCTCTGCATGAACCTCTCAGCTACTTGCTGCTCCTCCTTCCCTCCTCCAAGTACCTCTGCGGTGTGTCCAGATTCTTAGCTCTAGAATACGAGAAGAAAAAAAAGAACAAATATTCATCTTCTTTCTCCAATCAGATTCCTACTGCTTTATAGAGAGGTGCACAGCACTCTCAACGTTGTTAGGCACAGTGATGAATCTGCTCTTCTCAGCTATCTCTTACAAATAGAGTTTCTGCACTGGAAATGCATATCCCAGGCCCCAGCCTCTTGAGAGCACTGTGGGGATTGTCCTGAGATTCTCCCCGACTCACTGGTAATCTTTGTGTCTTACTTAGCAGAAACAGAGCACCACACTGTCAAGAAACCTGTCATGAGAACTCAGATCAAGCCAGCACGTGCAGCCTACTGTATCTGATCAGCTTCCAGAAAATTCTTTCTTTCTTTCTTTCTTTCTTTCTTTCTTTCTTTCTTTCTTTCTTTCTTTTTCTTTCTTTCTTTCTTTCTTTCTTTCTTTCTTTCTTTCTTTCTTTCTTTCTTTCTTTCTTTCTTTCTTTCCTTCCTTCCTTCCTTCCTTCCTTCCTTCCTTCCTTTCCCTTCCTTCTTTCCTCCCTCTCTCTCTCTCTCTCTCTCTCTTTTCTTTCTTTCTTTTCTCTTTCTTTCTTTCTTTCTTTCTTTCTTTCTTTCTTTCTTTTCTTTCTTTCTTTCTTTCTTTCTTTCTTTCTTTCTTTCTTTCTCTTCCTTCCTTCCCTTCTTCCTTCCTTCCTTCCTTCCTTCCCTTCCTTCCTTCCTTCCTTCCTTCCTCTCTCTTTCTTTCTTTCTTCTCTTTCTTTCTTTCTTTCTTTCTTTCTTTCTTTCTTTCTTTCTTTCTTTCTTTTCTTTCTTTCTTTCTTTCTTTCTTTCTTTCTTTCTTTCTTTCTTTCTTCTTTCTTTCTTTCTCTCTTTCTCTCCTTCCTTCCTTCCTTCCCTTCCTTCTTCCTTCCTTCCTTCCTTCCTTCCTTCCTTCCTTCCTTCCTTCCTTCCTTCTTCCTTCCTTCCTTCCTTCCTTCCTTCCTTCCCTTCCTTCCTTCCTTCCTTCCTTCCTTTCTCTCTTTCTTTCCTTTCATTATTTCATTACATGCAGCAATGCTCAGGGCTCTGCTCTCCTGGCTCTGCACTCAGGAATTACTCCTGTGGTTCTTCAGGCACTATATGGGATGGAGGGATTAGACCAGGGTCTGCGCATGCAAAGCAATGCCATACCTGCTGTCTTATCACATGAGCCCTGAAAAAAATTCTTTCTTTGCTGCTCTGCAAATGGCAGTTCAATAATGCATGCATAATATTTACTTTGTTTAATTTATGTACAAGGAAATCATATACTAAATTGATATAATTTCCTTATTTGATGGTTCTCATTGCTGCAAATTGGGAGAACTACCCTCTCCCATGTTACATGCAGCACCCTATATTGCACATCTGGGCTCTTGTACGTTACAGATTCTCTTGCCTCATTTCTATTATTTAAAGAACTATAAATAGTGGTGGGGTGGTTGGTGGTCCTCAAGGTTTCCCACATCCTTTCTCTAATTTCAGAGGGTGACCATACATGCCTACATGGTTTTGTGGGTCTTAATGATCTGTGCCCACCCACAACCTTCTTGGCTTCTGTTCTGACTGGGCAGAGAGAGTGTTTTGTTTTCACACTGAGTTTTTCTTTCTGCTGACTTGCACTTCTATTGACTTGCATTCTTTGACCTTTTTGATAAAGCCCATCCATCTGATTCAGATCAGCCACTTCCACTATATTGTCAGCATTTAATGTATGTATACAAGTGACATGAGTGTAAGTGTATTTTTGGTCTTTCAATGGAGATGATCTGGCTCAGTAAACTGCATGTATTTATTCTCAAGTATGTTATTTTTGGGGCCATTTCAACAGCCTAGTAGTGCTTGACCAATCAAGTCATTAGGTAGGAGCCAATGACAAGAGCAGTTTCCCCATCAATATATGCCTTAAAACGGGGACTTTTAATAGCTACATTTTAATATTATAACACAATACCCATAACGTGAAAATTGCTGAAGTTAAAGTATATATATATATATATGTATATATATATAAAATAAATATATATAATAATCAAACACCTTATCTCATGGAGAGTCCTATAGCTACTAGCAGAATCACAGTATTCTGTCCCCACAAAATACTGACTTCGTGCTGATTCTTTTTTTCTTTTTTACTTTTCAATAAACCACTAAGACTGCATCCTCCTTTCTCTCTTCCAAAGGAAGAGAAGAACCATCAGCAATGGCAAGGCACAGTTACAATAGCAACAACTTGAGCTGCTTTAAGCTCAGGAGAGGGATGCTCTCACTCTTCCTTGTGTATTCTGCTGGCATACACAATCAAGGAAACTTCTCTAGTAATGAAGGGTCAAAGTGATTCCGGAGAGTATAGTCTTGTCCTGCTGATTCTCAATATACCTGACAATAGTCAATCTGCTGTTTGATATAAACTTGTGATTTCCAGAACATTCTATGCATCTAAAGATATAGAAATTAATATTTTGACTTGCTTTAATCATTTAATACAATGTTGTTCAGATTCATCAAAGTTATTATCTATTTTTATTTGTGAGTAAACTTACTTAAATCTTCAATGTATAATATTATGTAGTGATATTATGCCATTCTTTTCTAATGTCTTTTTGAAATTGGTTATATCACATTATGTGATTATAACACTAAGGAAACACAAATACAAAATTGGGAACAGTGAAAAATCAAAGGTATAGCAAGTAAACCTTAGTAAAATATAACCGTCAAATGTGTTAAGTTTAAGAATAATCTTGACATTCCCTGCATACAGATCTGAAAAGAGAGCATGACCATATGCCAAATGACCAATATGACCTCATGCCAAATGCCATAGCTTTCTTCGGAGAGGAGGAAGGTTAAACTTCAGGTACGTGGGTTTATGTATGAAATCTTCAGGCTTTCATGGAGTTGGGGTTAGGTTACCTCCACTCATCTCCCTGCTCTTCCAGAAGGCCAAGCAGTCATACCCATGCCCAAAGCCATCACTCAGTAAAAAATTAACTCCAAAATTTTCACCCCATTAAAAAGGTTTGAAATCCTGGAATATGCAGCCAAATTTCTGGCATCTCAAACACTAGGAATCTACTCTGGGAAGCCAAAAATACGCAGCGGAAACACCATCCCTGCTTTTATATTCATAGCAGCATTATTCACAATAGCCAGAATCTGGAAGCAACCAGAGTGCCCGAAAATCGATGACTGGATAAAAAAGCTTTGGTACATCTACACAATGGAATACTATGCAGCTGTTAGGAAAAATGAAGTTATAAAATTTGCCTACAAATAGATGGACATGGAGAAGATTATGTTGAGGCGAAATTAGCCAGAAGGAGAGAGACAGATACAGAATGACTGCATTTATCTGCATAACATAAATATATAGGTACATATTATGATACCAATATCCAAGGTCAAGTGAAACATATATCAGGAGGTCTTGTCAAAGGTGGAAATTATCACAAACGTGTGGGAGTCAGAGGCTAGGTAAGACAGAAAATGGAACAGTGTGCTAACAATTGTCGAGGGTACTAATGCCAACCTAGAACTGAGCATTAAATAGAGGCAAAAAAATACACATGACAACCCTTTTAATGTATGTTCTGTAGTCCATAGTCTGGAGGGGAAGGAAAAGAGAAAGAGAGAGAAATGGAAAGAAATAAAGAACCTGCAATGGAGGAGGGCTGGTGGAGGGGGAGGGACCGGGACGTTGGTGGTGGGACATGGGCACTGGTGGTGGGCTGGGTGCTGCAACACTGTATGACCGAAACCCAAATATGAACTTTTAATTGTATATCTTTGTAATTGTAAAAATAAAAAATTTAAAAAAAACACTAGTGTACTGATATACTGAGTAGCACACTACATTTAATGGACTTAAAGTAGAAAGCAACCAATAACAAAATACATACACACAAAGCCTACCCTGCAACAACATATCAGTAATTTCTTAGACAAGGGCTTAATGAGTCCATGGTGAGATTGAACAATCACCTGTTTTCTAAGAAAATATTTCTTGATCATTTTTAGCAAATTGCTTCTAAAAACAATAAAAAATAAATTACTGTGGGTCTGCTGCAGGAACAGGCTTAAGTAGTCTTTGAAAACAATTGAAAATAATAGTAGTGAGAAGTTTCAATACTGGTGGGAGTAGGGTTGAATATTGAATGTTTGTAACAAATTAACATGCACAACTTTGTTTAAAAATTGAGTAGCAACAAACTAAGTTCAATAACTTCAATAAGTGAAAGCAATAACACAGATGGTCCAATTTGCACGTAACAACTCAGCAAATAGATAATGACTTTAGCAACACCTTTATGAGATATATATATTGTAATATCAATGGTGTAATGAACACCATTATGAGATATATATTGTAATAAGCGATAAAAATTAATTAGTGTCTTTTAGGGAAGCCAGCTTAAGCCACCAGGAGTAATTCCTGGATGAGTAACTAGGGTATTTGATGGCAGTAAGGGCACATTGGAAGTGGGATTGATGTTGGAGTATTAAATACCTGAAACAACTGTGTTATGAACAACTTTGTAAATTATGGTGTTTAAATAAAATTAAAAATTAAAAAATAATAAAAATAAAGGAGTAAGGTTGCCAGATATTCAGTGGAGTTTATTTTTTTCTGGTGTTACCTAAAAAAAAATGACTAGGGGCCGGAGCAATAGTCCAGTGGGCAGGGCATTTGCTTGCATGCAGCCTACTCGGATTTGATCTCCGGCATCCCATATGTTCCCCTGAGCAATGCCAGGAGTAATTCCTGAGTGCAGAGGCAGGGTAACCCCTGAGCATAGCCGGTGTGACCCAAAAAGAAAAAAATGACTAAGGAGTATAGACTATATTAATGTCAAGGATAACATTCCCAGCAATATTTCTACAGATGATGTTATCACAGAATTTTAATTGACTGAAAAATTTTTATTATGAATATCCATCAGAGGCAGAAGATATTAAAATATAACTTAATGAAGGTACCAATAAAGCAGGCACACTGTGTGCCAGCACTTCAACACAAACTATACAAGACTGTGAGGGTCTTCTGTGGACACCATTAATGAACATGATCTGGGAAGTAACATGTGCACTGTTTCTTCCCAGATCTGGTCACCTTATGCAAGTTTAGGATCCAAATAAAGGAGTAAAATAGCCTTGTAGATGACTGAACCCTGATTATCTCCTAACTACTATGTTGGCAAAAGGGGTTATTTTAAATCTATTGGTAATGAAATTTAGAGCAAGTTGCATAGATTTTATAGCTTGAAGGATTGGGTTGTAAATTATGATGATTTTGAAAATTTCAAAAGAAATATTAACAATATCTAATATATTTCAGTCAAATTGAATCATTATAGACATCAATCAAAGCATTA
>JAJIBD010027173.1:0-40269 GCA_021461705.1 Cryptotis parvus | reverse complement strand
ATGGAAAATTGAATAGTAGAGGGAACAATGAAAAAATATTTTCAGTCATCAAAGTATAAGGTGCAAAGAGTCTAAAATGGAGTAAGGAAAGCCTCTTCAACAAGTGGTGTTGGGAAAACTGGGCAGCAACATGTAAAAAAATGAATTTGGACCTGTGTCTAACACCATGCACTAAAATCAGATCAAAATGGATTAAATATCTCAATATCATACTTGAATCCATAAAGTACATTGAAGAAAATATAGGAAAAACCCTCCATGACATTGAAGCTAAAGGCATCTTCAAAGGTGAAAGATCACTAACAAAGCAACTAGAAAAAAATAAACATGTGGGACTACATGAAACTAAAAAGCTTCTGCACCTCAAAAGAAACAGTGACTAAGATACAGAAGCAGTCCACAGAATGGTAAAAAAATATTCGCTCAATACCCATCTGATAAGGGGTTAATATCCAGGATATATCAGGCACTGGTAGAACTTTTACAAGAAGAAAACAAACAACCCCATCAAAAAATGGGAGAAGAAATAAACAGAAACTTCAGCAAGGAAAAAATTCGAATGACCAAAAAACATATGAAAAAATGCTCATCATCACTAATCATCAGAGAGATGCAAATCAAAACAACAATGAGATACCACTTAACACCACAGAGACTGGCACATATTCAAAAGAGCAAGAACAACAAGTGCTGGCATGGACGTGGAGAAAAGGGGACACTCATCCATTGTTGGTGGGAATGCTGGCTGGTACAACCTTTCTGGAAAACAATATGGACATTCCGCCAAGGACTAGAAATTGAACTCCCATTTGACCCAGCCATACCACTCCTGGGAATCTAATCTGGGAAACCAAAAATATGCAGCGGAAACACCATCCCTACTTTTATGTTCGTGAACAGCATTATTCACAATAGCCAGAATCTGGAAGCAACCCGAGAGCCTGAAAATCGATGACTGGATAAAGAAGCTTTGGTACATCTACACAATGGAATACTATGCAGCTGTTAGGAAAAATGAAGTTATAAAATTTGCCTATAAATGGATGGACATGGAGAAGATTATGTTGAATTAAATTAGCCAGAAGGAGCGCAGACAGATACAGAATGGCTGCATTTATTTGCATAACATAAAAATATATGTACATATTATGATACCAATATCCAAGGTCAAGTGAAACATATATCAGGAGGTCTTGTCAAAGGTGGAAATTATCACAAACGTGTGGGAGTCAGAGTTTAGGTAAGACAAAAAATGGAACAGTGTGCTAACATTTGTCGAGGGTACTAATACCAACCTAGAACTGAGCATTAAATAGAGGCAAAAAGATACACATGACAACCCTTTAATGTATGTTCTGTAATCCATAGTCTGGAAGGGAAGGAAAAGAGAAAGAAAGAGATAGGGAAAGAAATAAAGAACCTGCCATGGAGGATGGCTGGGGGAGGGGGGAGGGAACCGGGACGTTGGTGGTAGGAGATGGGCACTGGTGGAGGGATGGGTGCTGGAACACTGTATGACCAAAACCCAAATATGAACTTTTTAATTGTATATCTTTGTAATTGTAAAAATAAAAAAAATAAAAAATATATGAAAGTTGGTTTGGGTGATAGTGTTTATCCAAAAGAACAAGTTGTACTAGATGTGGGTTATTCTTTAAAGAAAGAACTTACAGCACTTATTGATGGCATAGCATTTAGGCTATTCCAATAAAATCTGAGATAATTATCATTTACGAATTGCTAGAATGAATCAAATATTGAAAACAATGCAGTTTTAATCTTACCATTATAACCGTCTTGCCCATTATAATAGACAATATTATTTTTATATTTTAACTCATGGGAAAGGATGATAAATACTTTTTTTGCTCTTTGTGTCACATCTGGCAATTCATAGAGGTTATTCCTAGCTCTGAACTCAAAAATTACTCCTGCTCAGGACACCATATGGGATGTCAGGGATCAATCCCATGTTGGCAGAGTGCAAGGCAAATGCACTACCCCCAGACTATTTCCCAAGCCTCCTAACTAGGTTCTAAAAACATCCAAGAATACAAAACAGGTTAGTAAGAGAACTGGGAACTCATCTAAATACGTATAGCTTCTGAGATTGTAAACTGATTACATTTTATCCTGACAAGGAATGCTATTGTATATTTTATACTGATGAACCAGCAATGACATATTTGTGTCTATTTTTGTCTTTTTGAATATTTAGAATATGATCACAAAGACATATTTCTATTCGTGTGCTAAGTTTTTGCCTGTATAAACAGAGCACTATGCAAAGGAATGCAAGGGGTGAGGGTTGCATGAACAGCCTTGCTATGCAGAATGGGATGGATGCCACTTAACTTTACCAATCATTCACATATGTTCTGAGCATGAAAACTATTTTTTGGTTTCCTACAATTATCCATGGAATAGTGCAAGGTTCTGGGGTCGCTTCACTGTAGGTTGTTGCTTTGCAAACAAGGCCATTTTTGCATGTACATGAATTTGTGCAAATGTGGGCGGTGTAGAGGGAAAACAGAGGGAAAAATGGAAAGATTGGACTGCCTAGTTGAGTGCGGCACCATAAAGTTGACTTTAAAAAGTGCCTCAGAAAATTATGTTATAGCAAGAGAAATCATAGTATTTTGAATCAGCGTACTCAGTTGAGGGCTACATCTTTGGTATAAACTAGTGCATCATCATGAGGGGATAGTAATAACTACCATAAAATAGGAGAGATTATTGCAAATGTTGATTCACTTGAATGTCATGCATAATTGTTGACCAATAAATAGGAACAATAAATCATTAATACTGAAAGCTCCTCTGGAATTAGTATCAATAAATCATTAATACTAATTCCTCTTCCTTTTTCTTCTAAAAATCCCATTTCTGTTAGATTTTTTCCATAGTTACTATTTTCTCTAAGTAAAAGTTTAAAAGTTATAAATGAAAACAGCCAACTAAAATTTTCTCTTTTATCTTGGTAACTGTCTCCCTTTGAAGTACATAACCTATTAGGCTCTGGCTGTCTTTCCATAAAAACATGGATATTCGTCCTTTCATTACTACCACAAGTGACAACATGCTACATATTCCTAGATCTTTTAAAACTTTATTGATCTTGGAAAATGTTCATATAAATTCAAACAAAGTTATCGTATTTTTATCTATTATCCCCTTCATTCTCTTCCTTTAATTTTCTCTTCCCCTTTTTAAAGTACTTAATATTTCATACAATACCTTGATTAACCAGAGTTCCACCAGTGGAAATTTTGGGATATTTACAATAATTTACTATTGTGATAAATGTATAGATACTGGGGCCGGAGTGATAGTCCAGCGGGTAGGGGCGTTTGCCTTGCACGTGGCCAGTCCATGCGGGGCCCAGGTTCTATCCCTGGCATCCCATATGGTCCCCCAAGCACCACCAAGAGTAATTCCTGAGTGCAGAGCCAGGAGAAACCCCTGAGCATTGCCGGGTGTGACCCAAAAAGCAAAAAAGTAAATAAATAAATAAAAATAAAAAATATTAAAAAATAGTATAGATACCCTGATAAATAGGGCATTTCGAGGTAAAAAATATGACCATTAGGGGCCGGAGCGATAGCCCAGCGGGTAGGGCGTTTGCCTTGCACACGGTCAGCCTGTGCCGGCCCGGGTTCGATTCCCGGCATCCCATATGGTCCCCCGAGCACTGCCAGGAGTAATTCCTGAGTGCAGAGCCAGGAGTAACCCCTGAGCATTGCCAGGTGTGACCCAAACAGCAAAAAAAAAAAAAAAAAAAAAAATTAAAAAAAAATGACCATTATATTAATTTATAAAGAGTTGACCAATTTATACTTGCATCATTCATATATGAGAGTTATGGGTTTGACAAAATGCAGATCATTTTGTCAATCCTAAATGATTCACTATTTTAATATTATCAACCAGAGATGACAAACTATAGTGTATTTCTTTTACATTGAGTGAGGTTTGTATGTGTATATTTGTTTGATTCAAAAAAAAATTCTTCATGGTATTTTATTTGTAGTATTAATTCTAATATTAATTTACTCCCATATTTTAAATTAAATTATTTAAAATTTACTAGAATTGAAGGAACATAAGTGAATTTCACAAAAAATCTAATTTTTGTAGATTTTTTGGGGGGGCACATCTTCCAATGGTCAGGATATACTCCTAACTTGCACTCAGGCATCACTTCTGGAAGTGCTCAGGGCAGCATAGAATGTGCAGGTGATCAAGCCTTGATCAGCCACCATACTATCTTTCGATATTATTTCATTTAAACTTCGATTTTAAATGAAATAATACAGACACCAAAATACATATTGTATTCTTTAATTAATATATAAATATATAAATATAGATTTTATACATATTTAAAGAACAGTTCTGCTATTCTAAGGTAACAGAAGACAGAACCTGGAAACAACCAGTATGCCCGAGAGCTGATGACTGGATAAAGAAACTGTGGTACATCTACACAATGGAATACTACGCAGCTGTTAGGAAAAGCGGTTAGGAAATTTGCCTATAAATGGATGGACATGGAAAGGATCATGTTGAGTGAAATTAGTCAGAAGGAAAGAGAGAGACATAGAATGACTGTATTTATTTGCATAACATAAATATATCAGTGGTCTTACCAAAAGTGGAAATTACCGCAAACGTGAGGGAGTCAGAGGTTAGGTAAGACAGAGAAGGGAACATGTGTGAATAAATGTGGAAAGGGCTGATACCAACGTAGAACTGAACATTAAATACAGGCAAAAAAAATCTACATAATGGCTTCCAAGTGTATGTAGTGCAACCCGACAAAGTGTAGGAGAAGGGAGGGAGAGAGAGAGAGAGAAAGAAAAGAGATAAAAAAAAACCCTGCCATTTAGGCAGGCTATGGGAGGGGGAGGGAATTGGGGACATTGATGGTGGGAAATGGGCACTGGTGGAGGGCGGGTGCTGGAACACTATGTGACCGAAAAGCTCCAAACATGAACCACGTTGTAATTGTATATCTCACGGTGGTACAATAAAATATTTAATTTAAAAAAAAGAAACTAATAAAAATTTTAAAAAACTACAAAAAAAAAAGAAACTGTGAAAAAAAGAAGATAAATAAATAAATAAATAAACAAACAAACAAATAAATAAATAAATGAAAATTTTGAATTGGCCCCACCTCAGCACCTCAGTCCCTTCTGGAAGACTCTCAGCAGTTGGCCATTAATCCAGGGATGCAGATGCGCCGGAGAGCTGTTGCCTGCTCTCCCTGTGCTAGGCTGACCATGAGGTGTCCTGGAGGCCATGCAGGTTCTGACCTTTGCCTGCCACAGGATAGAGCCTCAGAAGCCAGAGAAACCTCTCACACCACAATCACATCCATTTCAAGGTCTGAACTCACCAGCTCATCGGAGCCTCCCCTTAAGAGAGAAGCCAATTTCAAGCCCAGGTATGTGAGTTACTGCAGCTAAACAAACCAGGCTTTTGCAGATCTGGAGCTGGAGCTCCTATAGCCACCTCTGTCCTCTCCTGAAGGCCCACTGGGCCCATCCAGAACTGCTTCTGGCGCAGTCGTCCATGATCCAGAGGTGCAGCCTGATATACTGATTTACCCGGTATTCCATCACATTTTATAGAAATAAGTATGGGGCATGCAATCACAAGTGTGTGTTTACGATGTCTGGTCTGTGGGAAAATATAGACAATTTTTTATACAGTGGGTTCAAATGGCACAATGTAGACTTAATAATCTCCACTGACTTTAGTCTAAGAATATATTCATTGACTGTGTTTAGAGAATTGGCTCCAACATGCAGTATAAAATAGATTATTAAGTGTATGCTTAGGACAGGCTCAAACAGAGGTGGGGAAAATTTTGATATAAGTGTTGTCCGTAGAGGTGGGCCAAGCAATAGCTTAGCAGGTAGGGCATTTGTCTTGCATGTGACCAATCCGGGTTAGATCCCGGCATCCCATATGGTCTCCTAGCACTGCCAGAAGTAATTTCTGAGCAAAGAGCCGGGAGTAATCCCTGAGTATCGCTGGGTGTGACCCAAAAAAGCAAAAAAAAAAAAAAGTGTTGTCCTTAGGTGCAGTTGTGGTTAGTCTGGAGTTGACTAGGAGAAATCCACTACATTCTATAAACTTAGAAAGTCAATCCAAGAACAGAAATTGGCCAGATTTGCACAAAACAGCCCAGAAAAAATGTCATGACATTAAAAATACCATTCCCTTATATGGGCTGTAATGGTCAGTATTATTAGTGCCGGCTAAGGAAGCAGGTATGGGGATGGAGATGGGTGGGAGATGAAGGTCTGGTAGTGCTGGGGCACACTGGTGGTGGGATTAGTGTTGAATGATGAATCTCTTTTAACAACTGTATTGTGAAAAACCCTGTACTTTGTAAATCATGGTGTTTAAATAAAAAATCACTGTATCACTGTCTTCCCGTTCATCATCGATTTGCTCGATCGGGCCCCAGTAACATCTCCATATGTCCTGTCTCATGCTAGCAGAGCCCAAGGCATCTGCTTGCTCCAGGAACATAAAGAGCCTCAATCCATTCCGAATGAGGTCTATAATTGTTACTGGTATTTGGCATATATATCAAATACAACACGGGTAGCTTGCCAGGCTCTGCCGTGCAGGTAGCATACTCTTGTAGGCATCTCTAAGTTCAGCATTTATTGATGAACCGCGTGGCCGCAAGCTGGGCGCTGATAGGCTGGTCTGCTGGGTGGAGGTCTGACGAGAGAAGTCCGGATGGGGAAAATGGAGGCCCTCATGGAGTGGGGGGGGTCGTCTGGTTTGTTGTGAGGCTCTGCTAGGGTGGTGGGCCAGGGCTAGAACCCACCATCCCTCCCGGGCACCTCGTGAGCGGCTGGTCACAGGGAGAGCCAGTAGCAGCTCTGCCCCATGTCTGCGAGTCTCTGGACCCGCATACCTGAGCCGGATTTAAGAAAGACTGCTGCAGGGTGGAACTCGATGAGCCGGGCACTGATAGGCTGGTCTGCTGGGTGGAGGTCTGATGAGAGAGAAGTTCAGATGTGGAAAATGGAGGCCCTCATGGTTTGGGGGTCATCTGGCTTGTTAGCGAGGCTCTGCTGGGATGGTGGGCCAGGGCTAGAACCCACCATCCCCTCCTGGGCGCCTCGTGAGCGGCTGGTCACCAGTAGCAGCTCTGCCCCATGTCTGCGTAGTCTCTAGTATTTTTTATCTATAAATAAAAAATAAATAAATAAATTTTTAAGTGGGTGGTGGCTTTGGGGCAAGGGCATCACTGCCTGGTCTTCTGGAAAAGCAGGGAGCTGGGGGGGAAGCACCCCATCCCAGACTTCCCGAAGGCCTGGATATTTCAGTCACAAATCCAGATATCTGAGATTTTCAAGGGTTTAATTTCTGGGTGGAGCTTCGTCTAAGCAGTGGAGTCTGGCCCCTAAACACACACACAAACGAAAAATACACATAAATATATGGGTGTATATATGTATTATATAGGCATACACTACTTCAATATCAATCCCTACCAGTGTCAATTTCCCTCCACCAATGTCCCCAGATTCCTTCCTCACCCCAGCCCCCACCCCATTCCCTGCCTGTCAGAAACATTGTAAAGTTTCAGTAATTGCAACTTAGATCTCATGTTTTCTGTGAAACAATAACTATATTTTAAAAAATCCATTGACCTCTTAAATGGTTTATCCTTATGTGTTCACAATTTCACATCTTTTGGTATACGTATTTTTCTCTCTTTTTAAAAAATCGTTTTTATTGAATCACAGTGAGGTATCAGTTACACGGTTATTCATAATTGGGTTTTCACTCATATAAGGAACGTTCCAACACTCATTGCTTCACTAATATTCCCATTTTTCCATCTCCTCCACCAACTGCCTCTGTGGCAGTCACTTTTTTTTTCTTTCCTTCTATCTCTTTTCTCTCTTTTGGATATTTAATACTTATTTGTAAATAAATTTGTATATTACTTTTCAATTGTTTTCAATTTTAAATTATACCAAAGATTATTGCAGTAGAATATAAGAATTTATCTATTTTCTATATTTTATGCTGTTCTCATCTTACTTAAAGGGTATATTCATCTTACCTGCTCATACGTATAAAAATATATATATATATACATTTACACATCTATAAAATATATATTTTATACATGTATACACATATATTTATGTGTTTTTTTGTTTGTTTGTGTGTTTAAGGCCTACCTACTTATTAGATAGCTCAAAATTAAGTGCTTAAATTATGGTGAGAATTTTTATGTCTATAATATATTTCTAGTTGGAACATATATGCTTTTAACATTTTTAATTTAACTTTTTAAACACTGTGATTCACAAAGTCATTCATCGCTGAGTCTTAGACATGCAATATTGCAATACCCATCCCGCCAGCAGTGTCAGCGTCCCTTCACCAATGTCCCCAGGTTCTCTTCCATATTGCCTGCCCCTAGCCTGACTCACGACAGACACCTTTCTAAATTTAATTTTTAAAGTTTGGGTCTCTTGATTTCATAACTAATTTACATTTTGTTGGTAACTAATACTCTCAAATCTTTTAAGTTTCTTAAATAGGTGTCTTTTATTTTTTTATTTCTTTGTCACACCTAGCACAGCTCAGTAGTTACTCTTGGCTCTGTGTTCAGAAATTATGCCTGGCTGTGCTTGGGATAAAATGTGTAACTATGGAGATCAAACTCATGTTGGTCATGTTCAAAACAAAGACTTTACCCATTGTACTATCTCTCCAGCTTTAAAATCTGTAAACTATATCTAACTTCTAACTTCTAAAATCTGCCCATATTCGGTTCACTGTTTTAATTTCATATAACTTAATATATATTTTATACATCCTCTGCTTTTTATCTTATATTTATTAAACAATGAATCATTGGATCATTTTAGGTGAAATTCTTCTCATGGTTATATTGTTTGACTAATTTATTGTTATCCTATAAAATTTCCTTCAATATTATTTCCTCTGTATTATGGTGGCATCTATTAAAGATACTTGCCTCTGCATGATCTGCCACTGTACTCTTTCATCAGACCTGCCAGTTATTTCTCACTTAGATCCCCTGTTCCTGTTCCAGTGCCTCCATGCTATTTTCCTACATAAATTGTTTCTCATTCCTCTTGCTTTTTTATCTGGTTGATGGAGAAACTTCTGCTTAATCTTGTTTTCAGTGTTTCCCACGTTCTTATCAGCATTTTACAACGTTACTTCACTTAATTTTTTAAATCACATGTCTGACCACATACATTCTGTTTTTAAATTTTGCTTTTTGGGGTCATATCTGGCACTATTTATGACTTCTGGATGTACTTGGAAGACGATTTGCAGTCCTGGGGTATCAAACTGGAGTTGATTCATGCAAGGAAATGTGTTCCACCTCTGGACTATCTCTGATCACACATTTTATTTAAGTATAAACTCCATTCACATTTTTTCCCCTTGCTAACCTTTTCTCTGTGACCACCCCATAGTTTTTTGGTCTTTATTTACTAGCTAGGTGAGGTCTTCTATCTAGAGGTTTGTTTGAAGAATCAGACCCCTCTGACTCTGCCCCAGGCCCAGGTAGTTTTATATACAATTACATTGAAGTAAGACTTTGCCTTCAGGAAGCAGTTAACAATTTTATTTTAATTTTTTAAAAGTGAAAAGAGTATAGAACAAGAGTGATGAACGGAGCAAGTCCAGGTAGGAAACAATAAAGGTCTAGATCTAGTACATAGAAGACACAGAGGACAAAGTGAAACTTTGTATATAGATTAATTTTCAGAGCAAATTGTATAGTGCAAATATTTTAGGTATACGTTTTCTCTGTGAACTAAGAGACTATTTATTTTGAGAGAGAGCAGTTGAGTTTCAAGGGGTGTGTGAAGGGAATAAAGCTAATAACTAGTTGCATTTCTCAGAAAAAATTTCCACTGAACTGATAGGGAAAGGGGCTCAGAAATGTGTGTAAAGCCACAACTTCCAATAAGGATTAAACTTAGTCTCAGGGTCCTACAAACTGGACCGAGAAATTTTTTAGAGTCTGTGAAGAGCAGGAGGACATACATATGCGCACTGCAAGGTAAATCCAGGATCTCAAGATCCAAGGTGGTTTGGTGAACGCTTACTGGGTAATTGCATAATTATTTTTTTTAGATCCTTCCTTAATCCCAGGTTTTATAAAACGTGAATGGAAAGGATTGCTTTCCTCTCTCAATCAAAATGGCTTATTACAAGATATTCCAAGAATGTGTGTCTCATTTCAAAGTCCAGGATAGTCCTCAATTCCAAAGACCAGAATGAGAGTGCCACTTTCCTTATGAATTATTTCTTGGCTCAACCATTTTATAGCCAAGAAACTTACTTTTTTCCCTCCTGATATTTATTCTAAATTATATTTTTCTTGATTTCAACTTATTATTGCTAGTAATTTCCTCTTGGTTAACTTAGAAATCACTATCCCTTCCTGATACTTGCACTTCCAAATATTATGATCGACTTATCACCAGACTTAGTGTTAATATTTAAAAATATACATTTTGGTTTATATATGAGATGATGGTTTTTATCCTATAAACATGCTATACATAGATGTCTAGGGACTCAAGAAAATATACTTTTGTGTGAATGAAAATATGTAGGCCTTATATAGCTGGTATTTGTAATTACAATCTTCATAATCATTCATTTTAGATTTGCCAACTTACACATGTGGAAATGTTCAATTTGTAATGTGATTATAACACAAAAACAAAGCATGTTTGATACCTGTGGCTTGGTCGTTTTATGGTAAGTGTAGAAAATTTGAAAAACTGTGTTACATTTCATATTCCTGGCCAAGTCAAACTCTGAAAGTAGCTCAATAATTCTTGGGGGAATCTCTTTAAGCAGACTTGTGTCAAGGCCAATTAAAATCAAAAAACCCTTTTCTAATTGGGGTGAGGTATGTAACTGAATAATTCTGTCATTAAGCAAACCCCTTATAAAGGTTACAACTCCAAGGCAAACCTCAGCCCCAGGGCTGAATAAACACAGAAGGGTAGGAGTGCAGCATTCCGCAACTAGCACCTTGGCCCCACTGGCCCTGGAGAGTAGGGTTTTGGATTTCTTTCTAAGACATTGCTGTGTACTTCTACATTTGCCCCTTGACCTTTTCTCAGAACTGGCAAAGACAGACCAGAATTAATAGGACAATTTTAACTTTTCATTATCTTTCACCTTGTGAAAAAGACATGTTACTTTTTATTTGAGCGTGTATGGTAAGAAATTTCTTAGGTATTCTATAATCTGGTTAGGTTTAGATGTTAATCCACATCTCCTATGTCATTCTTGACCTGTAACAATATTTATTTATTATCTTCTTTTTCCTTTAACAGATACCTATCATAATTCAGAGTCTGCTATATTGTGTGGCCAATCATAAAAAATACTTGTATCATAACTTGAATATTTTATAGAATCATTAATAACTCTGAATTTACTCAAAAACTGTCAACAGCTTTAGGTTCCTAGAATGTATGTGAGCAGAATCCCAAAATGTAGGATATGTTACTTCCTTAATTCAAGAAGAGATGTATCCATTTGGCTTCCTTCTTAGTGGAGTATAATAATAGATCAACTTGATCCTTAATGTCTTTTACCTAAGAGAGACATTTTTTTTTGCTTTTGGGTCATACCCGGCAATGCTCAGGGGTTTCTCCTGGCTCTGCACTCAGGAATTACTCCTGGAGGTGCTCGGGGACTGTATGGGATGCTGGGGATCTAACCTGGGCCAGCACGGGCCAGCCACATGCAAGGTACATGCCCTACCCTCCGGGCTATCGCTCTGGCCCCACCCTAAGAGAGACATTTAATCAAGACCCAGATTTTTATGTCACAAAGATCTTCACTGATAGGTAGATCCCTCAACCTTTGTGGAACTTACTGGAAAGTCCCTGGATGTACATTGCTGATAATGAGCTTTACTGGTATTTTTGAAAGTTCTAATAATAAATTATCATTTCATCATTCTTCTGTAATCAATCCTTCCATGTTTCCTCTGTACTTTAGTTTACAGTGTCATCTTTTGGAAGATGAAAAACTGTCAGTACTTCCTCCTTAAGTTCTCTTGCAGCTGTCCCAAGGACTCCATACTCCTATTTCTGCAAGAACTCTACTGTGTTCTATTTTCTTTGTCTCTTGTCTGACTGGTTGAGTATGTTAAACCTCTGCAATTTTCTGCAGAATCTGCAGATCTGAGTCCTTTGGATGATTCTTTGAGGATACAAGAGTTAGTACAGTTCTGGCAGGACTATACACAAACTATTGTCTTTCTCAGATGAATATTAACTGTTTTGATCTTACTTTCTAATAAAATTAGACAAGAATGAAATTACCAGATCAATGACCACGTAAACGAACCTGAGGCATTATATATCTGCTCTAGCAAAGGTACCAAATCTGCTATAGCATCTAGAAGTGGGATTACTACTTGGTTGAGTTTATAATAATATATTACCATCAATACAAATAATTTTTACCCAGTTTCAAGATCTAGGCTTATACCATGCTCTAGGAAAAGGTGAAAAACAAATATTCCAGTACCTATTAGATGTGTATTCAAGTGTATACCACACCAACCTTGGTAATCATTCTAACAATTATTTATACTTATTTCTGTTCACATTTTGCTCCCAGTTCTTCCAACTGTTATTATCAAGTGAAGTTCTATAGTTGTTGAGGTTTAACTATAGGGTCATTCTTAAAGAGTTGCTCCAATGTCTTTCAATACAACAGTTGACTTCCCCCAATAAAATGGACTAAGAAACTAAGGTAATCTTTATCTTCTAGCCATTATCATCACTTGATCACTTGATCACTTTAATCCCGTTATTCATCGATTTGCTTGAGCGGGTGTCAGTAACATTTCCATTGGACCCTATCACGTACCAATGTAGCCCAATGGCATCTGGTTGATTCAGGAATATGAAGAGCCTCAAACCGTTCCTTCAGGGTCTTTACAGGGTCTTTACAAGCCATTATCATCACTTCAGTAATATTCTGTTTGGCATGTAGATCGGCCTGATTTTATATTAAAAGGCTCTTTACAGGATGTAACCACCAGGATGCGAGGCTCACTGGGTTCCATTTTAAAGGGTACCTATCATAATATCCAATTCAAGTTCATTACTTACTAGAGAAAAAGTAATAAATGCAGTACTGCAAATCAGGGATCATCAATATTCTGATCATACTTAAATATTTTAAAATTTAACTTAAAGAATCATGATTTACAAAGCTATTGATGGTCAAAGTGTATGCATATAATATTCAAACACCAATCCTACTACTAGTGTCGAATTCTTTCCTCCAGTATTCCTATATTCTATCCCCACATCCATCTCTCCCACCCTTCTTTCTCTCTTCTCCTGCACGTATTTTGACAGGCACATTACAAAGTTCCTGTGATTGCAACTCAGATCACATGTTTGTAGTGTTGTTGAACCTATATCTTGGTTACATTGCTATACCACTCTCCACAACAACAACATAACTGAAGTCTCTACCCATTTACTTCCCTTTCTTTTCTTATTTCTTCCCAATTACTTCTTTTCCCTGTCCTGTGGTGAAGGGTGATAGGCATCAACACTTATTACAATACATTTTCTCATCCATTATTCTATATAACACAAAAAAGTGAGATCATCTGTGCTTGTCTCTCTTCTGGCTTAGTTCACAATTTTATTGCCCAGTTCCAATCATATTATAGCAAACTGCATGATTTCATTGTTCTTGCAGCAGCATAGTATTGCATTGTGTATATGAACCACATTTTCGTAATTCATTTATCTGTTGTTGAACACCTAGGCTGAATCCATATCTTAGTCACTGCACTAAGTGCAGCAGTAAATAATGGTGTACACCAGCCATTTTCAATGAATGTTTTTAAGTTTTGGGGGTATATGCCCAAAAGAGGAATTACTGGGTCATATGGAAGGTCAAATCAAAGCTTACTGAGAACTCTACATACTGTTCTCTATAGGGGTTGAAGCAAACAACAGTAGATGTGTGTTTCTTTCCACCACAACTGTACCAACACAGAATTTTCCCACTGTTTTTGTATGTGTCATTCTCACTGGTGTGAGATAGTATCTCATTGTTATCCTAATTTGGATATATCTAATGATAAGTCATGCTGTGATATGTTTTTCATGTGCCATGTACTGGTCTTCCCCTGAGATGAGTCTGTTGATTTTCTATTCCCACATTTTGACATGGTTTGAAATTTTTTTTAAACTGATCTTTGTGAATACTTTTATATATCCTGGATATCAACCCCTAGATACATCCTGGATATCTGAATGTGAATATTGTTTCCATTCAGTTAGCTGTCTTTTAGTTTTAACTCTTGTTTCTTTTTCCATAAAAAATTCTTTAATTTTATATTGTCTCATTTGTTATTGATTTTTTTGCTTTTGCTAGTGGTATCAGAATATTGAAGACATTTTAAAGGTCCAAATATGTAGACATTCTGCCTATATATTTCCTTAATGTACTTTATACTTTCTGTTCTGATCTGAAGGTGTTTTATCTACCTTGAATTGACTTGTGTAAGGTAAAATATATGAATCCAATTTTATTTTATTACACTTATTTATCCAGTTTACCCGTTATCATATGTTGAAGATGTTATCTTTGCTTCATTTCATGTTCTCAGCTCTCTTATCAAAAATTAGCTGTCCACATATATGGGGGTTGTCATTGGGTATTCAATTCTAGACCCCTTAATCAGAGAGCCTATCTTTAGTCCAATACCATGCAGATTTGATAACTATAACTTTATAATGAAGTTACAAATTGGGTAATAAAATATCCTCCAATTTACTTTTTCAGTATGGCTTTGACTATTTTTGATTCCATTCAAATTTTATTATTGACGTTTTTAGGTGCTGGAAGAATGCTATTTGAATTTGGATAGTGGTTGCATTGAATCTATATAACAGCTTAGGTAGAATGGCCATTTTAACAATATTGATTCTTCTGATCAATGAGCAAAGGATTTTTTTTAAATTCTTTTTTTTTAATTTTTTTTTTATTTTTTGGGTCATACCCGGCAATGCTCAGGGTTTCTCCTGGCTGTGCACTCAGGAATTACTCCTGGCGGTGCTCGGGGGACCATATGGGATGCCGGGGATCGAACCCGGGCCGGCGCAGGCAGGCCGCGTGCAAGGCAAACGCCCTACCGGCTGGGCTAAAGCTCTGGCCCCGTATTTTTTTAAATTCTTAAGATATTCTTTTCTATCTCTTAAGTTACTTAAAGTTATCATGATACAGGTTTCTCACATCATTTGTTAATTCTTAGATACTTGATTTTTACATCATTTGAAATGTTCTGATTGTTCTTGACAGATGTACTCATTGTGAATAGCTCATTCGTGATCTAGTACCTCAGTTCTGACACTGAACCTGAGTAATGAAAAAAGAGAAGTACATTAACACCATAATTTTATCATTGCGCCTGGATAGAAAGATACAGAAATAGAAAATTTGTGGTGTTTCCCCTCTCTCTCTCTGTCTCTCTCTGTCTCCCTTTCTCTCTCTTTTTCTCTGTTCTAACTTCTGTTGAATCTGTTTCTGTCAATATAATATCCTATTATCCATAGTTAACCTTGTGATCTGAACCTCGTTTTCTCTCCACACTTCTCTCTGAACATGATCTGTCTTTTTCTGTGACTTAACCCTTTAAGTCATATTTCTAGGCAAAGAAATTGGATTACCTTATTTGTGGAGCAAAGTTTTTATTTTTATTTTATTGTTTATTTATTTATTTTTGGGGTCACACCCAGCAAAGCTCAGGGGTTACTCCTGGCTCTTCGCTCAGGAATTACTTCTGGTGGTGCTCAGGGGGACCATATGGGATACTGGGAACCAAACCAGGGTCGGCCACATGCGAGGCAAATGCCCTCCCCACTGTGCTATTGCTCCGGCCCCCAAAATACCATTTTAAATATACCTTTTTTTGCTAATAATTCAAATCTTAAGTGAAACCTTGAGCAAAGTTATCCATAGAAATGATCCAACTCACTCAAGCTAGAACTGGTTCTAGTTAGACCCATAGTTCCATGACTACACAGTAGGGATCTGGGTTGTCCTAAAATTATCTTGGGAAGTATCGCTGAGGCCTCACTCATGAAAATAGAAGAGCACCACTTTTTGAACATGTGATGTATAAAGAAGTATGATCAATAACTGAATTTGCTTAGTAAAACTCCTTTCACTCTTGGCTGATACCCAACTCTTCAACAAAGTCTCCTTGAACTGAGACCGGAGCAATAGCACAGCGGGTAAGGTGTTTGCCTTGCACGTGATCAACCGATTCAATTTCTGACATCCCATATGGCCCCCGAGCACCACCAGGAGTAATTCCTGAGTGCAGAGCCAGTAGTAACCCCTGAGCATTGCTGGTGTGACCAAAAAAAAGTCTCCCTGTATTATTAGAAGCTTTGAGAATTATCATTTTTCCTCACCACTTTGTAGAAGTATATTTGCTTTCTATAAAACTTAGTGTCTGCCTATTAGCTTAAAGATATATGAATAACATATATCTGCCTATCTCATCCTAAATAAATCTGCTAGTTCTCTCTATTGCACTACTATAGTTTCTTTAATAGATTCTATCACTATCACATTGTAATGGGTACAGAGTGATTTATCTGCTATATGTTTACCTTTCACATTGATATTGAACTCATTGTAATGTCAGAATTTGTTTTATTTCATTATTTATCATAAAAGTATTAAATTGTGCATGACACATAGTATGTATCCATATATGTTGACCAAAAAATGAATGAAATGTTTACAGTTTCTTGGTGCTATTAGATATGGTAATAATGATCTTTATTATATATGTATATGTGGCTTCGGTATAAAACCAATGAGAGTTCTCATGACCTCTATTATGTTAAGAATTGTCTCCTCTCAGTTAAATTTGGCTACAATGTTAAGACAAAAGACAGTATTCTATTTTCAAAGTAGCCCAACTTCCTTTTATATTGACATCCATTTGGAGCACCTATTGTGCTATGAACTTTGCTCTTGCAGAGTCTATTTTTTGTCTTTACCAACATAGAATCCCTTGTAATTAAAACAAAGCATAAAAGGAATACTGTACCAATCCACTTTCCATGGTTTCTTTGCATCCATAATCTCACATGTTCCTTCCCTGGACAATGTGATTTGGGGAATGTCAAATGCTTTGCTCTATATTCTCAACTATTCTATTACTCTGGTTTGAAAACTTATCATTTAATGATATGAAGAAGTACAAAGTCACTAAAATTTATTTATTCTTTTTTAAAAAATGTTTTATTATACCACTGTGAGACATAAAATTACAAAACTGTTCATGGTTAGGTTTCAGAAATACGATGTTCCAGCATCCATAACTCCACCAGTGCAAATTTACTGTCACCAATGTCCCCTCCTTCCCTGCCCCTCCCCAGCCTGTCTCTATGGCAGGAACTTTGCCTCTGTTCTCTCTCTCTCTCTCTCTCTCATTCTCTCTCTCTGCCTCTCTCTGCCTTCTCAAGCCACACATTGTGGCTTGCAATACATACATTTAGGGATTATTATATATCCTTTTTGCCTATATCCATTGCTCAATTCTAGGCTGGTGTTACCATTTCCAACAATTACTAGCTCTTTGGTCCCTTCTCTGTCTTACCTAACCTCTGACTACCACAATTTGTGGTAGATTCCACCCACTGACAAGTACTCCTGATGATGTTTTTCCTGCTCTTGGATATTAGTATCATATTATTTTACTTTATATCCCACAGACGAATGTATTCATTCTATATCTGTCATTTTCCCTCAGGCCAATTTTACTCAGCATGACATTCCATGTCCACCCATTTGTAGGTTGTCTATC
This sequence comes from Cryptotis parvus, assembly GCA_021461705.1. Classification (NCBI taxonomy): domain Eukaryota; kingdom Metazoa; phylum Chordata; class Mammalia; order Eulipotyphla; family Soricidae; genus Cryptotis; species Cryptotis parvus. Next base: position 22,343 of record JAJIBD010027173.1, on the reverse strand, counting down.
CACTTGTAGGTAAATTTCATGACTCTGTTTTTCCTGAACAGCTGCATAGTATTCATTTGTGTAGATGTACCACAGTTTCTTTATTCAGTCTTCTGTTCTCAGGCACTCAGGTTGTTTCCAGATTCTGGATACTGTGAATAGAGCTGCTATGAATATAGAAGTGCAGATGGTGTTTCTGTTTCTGCTGTGTGTTTCTGTCTCATAGAGTATATTCCCAGAGTGATATTTCTGAAATACTCCATATTTCAAATGAAAGCTCAATTTTTAATTTTTAGGGAAATGTCCATATTGTTTTTTTCCAAAGAGAGTGTGCCAGGCGACATTCTCATCAACAATGGATGAAAGTCCCTTTCTCCCTGCATCTGTACCAGAATTGGTTGTTCTTCTTTTTTGGTTTGTGCCGGTCTCTGTGGTGTGATATGATGTCTTATTGTTCTTTTGTTTTGAATCTCCTTGATGATTAGTCAAGCTTTTCCAGGAAATTGAAGAATCAGAAACATTCCCAGTTTCTACAAGGCACATATCATCCTGGTACCCAAATCAGAAAGAGATATTACCAAAAAAAAAAAAAAAGAAAATTGCAGATCAATATCTCTGCTGAACATAGATGCAAAAGGTCTTCAACAAAATACTAGGAAACAGAATCCAAAGACACATCACAATGGTCATACATGTAACCAAGTAGGATTCATCCCAGGGATACAAGGATGGTTGAACATTCACAAGTCAATCAACATAATACATCATATCAAAGAAAGAAGACATAAAAGCCATAGATCATATCAATAGAGGTTGAGAAAGCATCTAACAAGATCCAGCACTGTTCATGATAAAAACTCTCCACAAAATGGGAATTGAGGGAACTTTCCTCAATATCATCAAAACCATCTATCACAACCACACAGTATTATTCTTAAAAGGGAAAAAATTAAAAGCTTTCCTTAAGATCATGGACAAAACAAGGTTGACCACTATCACTATTTCTATTTAACATAGTACTAGAAGTACTGGTGATAGCAATTAGGGAAAAAGAGACATTAAGGGCATCCAAAAATTTTTAGGAAGAGAAGAAACCAAACTATCATTGTTTGCAGATGACATGCTACTATATTTAGAGGACCCTAAACTGTCTACCAAAAAGCTCCTAGAAATAAGAGATATGTATAGTAGAGTGGTAGGTTACAAAATAAATACTCAAAAGTCTGTGGTTTTCCTATATGCAAACAAGAAAGTGGTATTAATAATCAATCCTGTTCACAATTTTGCCTCAGAAAATCAAGTAATTGGAAGTAGCTAAACTAAGAATGTAAAGAGCCTGTAGAAATAAAACCACAAAACACTGCTTCAAGAATTAAGAGAAGACACGAGGAATGGAAACACATTCACTTCTCAATTATTGGGAGAATCAACATTGTCAAAATGGCAATACTCTCTAAAGCATTATACCGATTCAATGTAGTCCCTTTAAAGATACCCATGAAATTTTTTCAAAGAAATAGACCAAACACTCTTGAAATTCATATGGAACAATAAGCCTCATGAATAGATAAAATTTATTTATTCTTTTAAAAAGTTGTTTTATTGAAAAATTTACTTTATGATGCAGGATAATCTTAGACTTGCCATGTCTTTAGAATTCTGTTACCCAAGTTCAAGTAATATATGTACATTCAGTTTAAATCACAATGACGGCAATTCTGCAAGGATATTTATCAGCTTTTATCCAAAGTCTGGTTTTGAGTTTCTAAGCAGCATCTAGGATATTTTCTTGGAGATTAATATAGAGAAAACAGTCATGTATAGATTATCATCAGAAATATTTGTTTTGCAAGTTTTATAGTGTCTGAGTAAATATTTTAGTTTTCCCCCTGTTTTTGAGTTTGGGTTAAAAACTTTATCTAATACATACGCTTATTGAGGACAAAGATTATTTTCTATTTTTTCACCCAATTTAGATAGTATCTGGAATATTTCCTGATTAATTTTACCCAATTTCTATAATATCTGGGATAATTAGTTATGTAACTTATGACCATCCTGAAATAATTCAAATATTATATCTTCCTGCCTCTGTTACATGTATTTATACCAATGCTTAGTTATTCTAATCCTATTCCACATAAAAGTTTTGCTTTTCTTTTTGTTTGTAACTCTGTTGAATACATTTATTAAATACCTGTCATTCTAAGGATATTAAATTTAAATTTTCTTAAATTTTTTAAATCAGTTAAAAACAATTTTTCCTGAAAATTGTAAACATGATGATGGAACGTAAAAAAATGTTTTTAAGTTATTTAAAAAATTTAAGAAAATTTAAATTTAATATCCTTAGAATAACTAATATTAGAATTAAGCTTACACTTAGCTCACTTCATTTCCAAATATTTGTTATGTTTAATATTATGCACTGCTGTAGCCTCAAAGGGATTAGTTCTTCTTGATCCTTTACTTCGGTAGGAAAGAAGGGTATTTAATTAATGTATTCAACAGAGTTACATGTTGCAAAACTGCAATAACAGTGTGCTATGAGGCATTCAACATTTAACAAGGGTCAACTCCCTGAAGACATAATTTAAAATGTCAAGGTCGAATAGCATTATCTAGCCCAAGGGTGGTAGAACAAAGTGTTCCTAACACAGGAAGTAGCTTGTTCAAAGGTCTTAAGGCGCTAGACAACTTAGTATGTTTCCATTCTTGAAATCGAATTGTTTGTTTGGAGCTTTGAAAGCAGGAACAAAATATATATTATGAAGCCAGAGTTTGAAAGACCCAGACCTTGTGGTCTCTGTTAGGATAATTGACTTTGAAATAAAGACTGATAAGAATTTATTTAAATGAAGATTAAAATGATCAAAACTGGTTGAAAACTTGCTCTACATACATTATAGAAAAATGGAATTTGGATAACCTTGGAGGATAGTTTGGGAGACATTTGAAATTTTCAGGTTTGAAGCAAAGGTGATTAGAACTATAATGCCAGAGGGTAGTATATTAAACACAAAAATATATGAAATAGGTTATTTATAAGATAGAAATTGATTCCTAGATTCTTAATATGGGAACAGAAGTCTAAGTGGTAGAGAAGTTTATAAGCAAACTCAATGTAAATGCTCAGGTGTGATTCTTCATTCTCTGTTTTACTTCCAGTCTGACAGAGATCACGCTCACGTTCATGGTAGTGATTGTTTTCCCATACATTGCTATAAAACAATCTGTCCTCTGTCTCAGCATTCAATTTGACTATATGAGAAACCAGTAGAACAAACCCATTTAACACAATAAAATGGACTGGATTTAGAAATTTAACTCAAAATGAATCAACAACGCAGGGAAGAATTTAAACCATTAGACTGAAATGGCAGAAAGATGATGTTGTTTCTGAATTTGTTAAGGTCGATAGACATGGTGATGTACTTATTGCTATAGAAACTCAAGACATAAGTAAGTTGAAATTGTTCAGTCAAAGAAGTCAGAAATCCCAAAGGTCAATCTATTCAGTACAGAGAACAATGCAGCAGACTTGAAAGATTAAGAGAGTTTGTGGTTTCTGTGAGGAAGAGGCAGAAATAAGTCTATGAAAGATGTCTATGAAACCGGATTATATTACCATAAGTTGAGTTTTTCTGTTTTTTCCTCCGCCCCGATTTTATGCAGGCAACATGATTTGCAATGCTTTTAGTGGTAGTTTCACGCAGACAATGTTCTGAAACAAGCACTAGAATGTCAGTGTCCCAACATTACTTGTTCCCCATCCCCAACCCCAACTTCATAAGCTCAGTTTCATAGACCAATTCTGAGATTATGTTGCCATTGGCCAATTTTTAGTCTCTTTATTATATTTCTTTGTATACCATATATTAAAGAGTTCATCAGTAAATGCACGAACTGAGAACCTACTACTGAGAGTATACCACCTGCATGGCAGAACCTGGCAAGTTTTTTGTGTCATATTTGATATGCCAAGAACCAGTGACTATTATAGACCTCATTTCCATGACCTGAACAAATGGTTTGAGGTTCTTCATGTTCCTGGAGTAAGCAGATGCCCTTGGGCTACACTAGCACGCGACAGGACCTATGGAAATGTTATTGGTGCCCACTTGAGCAAATCGATGAACAACGGGAAGACAAGTGATACAAGTAATATTAGAGAGTTCATTCTGCATTTATTGCCTACCCATTTTCTCTGATGTCACTTAGTGGTAAAACCCTCTAGTTTCATCCACATTGTGGTGAATTTCGTGAGCTATATTTTCTTATAATCAAGTACTATTTCATTATGTAAATATACTACAATTTCTTTAGCCACTCATCTTTTTTTTTTTGGCTACATAAGTTGTTCTCAAATCATGGTTATTATTTATAGGACTACAATGAATATGAAATTGTAAAGATCTTTTTTGAAAGTGTTTTTGGGCCCTTGGGGCAAATGTCAATAAGTGGAATTGCTGCATCATATCTAAATCAAATTTATAATTATTTAAGAAATCTCCATGCTGTTTGCAAGAGTCTATGTGTTTTATTTCTTTTCATCATTTTAAATAATTTACTCTAAACATTATAATAGCATAGATATCTGTTTATTGTAACCACTTAAGCCCAGTTTTATATTCTCATATAAAAAAATAAATTCTCTATTTTAAACAAATCAGTAGATAGGCTTATACTTAAATGCTTCTATACATTGAGTTATTTCAAGATATTTCCCACTATTCATCATTTCTGAAGATAGGTCTTTTGCCTTAGTTTTTCTAATGTTCACAGTCATTTTTAGTTATTTCTAACAAGATTTGATTTTAAGATCTTTCTTATATTTTTACACACTTATCTCAATATTTCATCATTTATTATACAATTTAGAAAATAACCCATATGACCAAAACCCAAACATGAACTTTTTAATTGTATATCTTTTTATTTGTATATCTCACGGTGGTATAATAAAATACTTAAAAAAAAAGAAAACTAGAAAAAAAATAGAAAATAACCCATAATTAAATGAATCACTTAATGTCTGACTTGATAAACACAGGATAGCACAAGGCTATCTCTTTTCATTATAACATTTTGTTTGACCTTATGTCATGACATAATTTTTTTCTATTTGAACTTTTATATTTGATAAAAATAAGTTTCTACAATAAAATATTATAAAAATATTTCTTTGGAGTAATACATTGTCAACTAATAAAATGAAAGTATTTGTGTTTTTCGAGTAATAAATTAAGTTGACATCAGCTATCAACTATTGGCTTACACTTTTGCCAATGGATAAGCTGATATAACTTTATTAAATGGGAAATATAAAACATAGTATATTTTGAGAGAGGAAAAGGGATTCCTGAGTCAGAAGCCACTAAGAAATAATGTCACATAAGAACACAGGATATATTAAGTGATCTAAAAGAGTGATCTAAAAGACGTACCTGATATCTATGAAGCCAGACTATTTTACCATAAATTGAGTTTTTCTGTCTTCAATATGAGTAAGAACAGGAGATGAGAATTGGAAAACTTAAAAAGTAATTCAGTTTTAAGTAGTCATTTTCTGCCGAAAAGGCAGAGAACTCTACAGAGCTACACTGAGACTTCTGTCTTCTTAAGATTATTCAGGAAAAGTGAAGAAAGGGCATACAATTTATATTGTTTAATCATTAGTAACAGACCAGGATCAGTGAGGATACAAGGATACTAAATAACGAAAGTCTTTAACATGTCAACAATTGAACATAGATCTATTGGTCTCCGGGGTTCAGGTTCAGGAACCCTGGATACATCAGATTAAGAGGTACTTTAATAACTCGTTTCCACATCTTCTACAGAAAAAGAATCAATTATTGACCGTTAAATTTCATTTTCTTTTTTGTGTGCGTGTGAAACTGAGAAGCAAATAAATGTGAAAAAGCTTTTCCATAGTTCCAGATGACTGCAGGGCAGAGTTAGGAATAGACACCTTTTCATCATTCATAGTTCAATTTCCAGCCATGTCTTGCCCTGCCAACTGCAAAATGATCTTGTGTGTGCTGGCAATGTGTGCACAGTAAGTGAACACATGCCACACTTTCCTCAGAGAGGTTCTAGCTTCAGCATCTGGTAAAGGTTACGTCTGCCCATACAACAGATGCCTGACCAAGCGGTTGAAGCTAAAGAAGAAAATTTTCTTAGAGTCTTTCAGTCTTTCCCAAGGTTCTTCTGGATAAGAGTTAGAAGTCATTTTTCAGAATAAGAAATGAAAGTAAGGCACTAGACCTTCTCAGGTCTGTGTTAATAATGCTGTCTGAAGCTGCAGGTTTCATTTAGCTTTCACAGGGTTACTACGCTTTATCTCCGTGGGGTTATCAGTTCTGTCATACATTATAAACCCTCCAATCAACGCCTTGGGAAAGAGCATTTCTATTTAATACCGGGAGAAATGGTGGAAGTCAGCGATTGATACCAACACAATGATGGGAAAAAGTGTCCTGAGGTGCTACTCACATAATCTCATTTTACAACATCTTGAAAATTCAATAGAAAGGACTCCACTAACAATACCATTACACATTGCTACTGATTATTGTTCTCAAATGTTTCTAAAGCCCTAAAGCATCATTTAACAATAAAAACTCTCTATAAATACATCCTGACAATGTACGTAACCTATTTTTCTTTAAAAACAAAAGCACAGAGGATTAGTCATAAGTTGTATAATTTTACTTAAGTAATTACTGAATAAATGTGCAATATACTTTTTAAAATGTTTTATATATATTTATTGATACTGGAAGTATTTCAAAATAATACAGAAAAAGTGGAGAATATTGCAGCTTGAGTTAAACACCTATTTAATATGTGATTGTTACTGGGATATACATTTTGTTTTTGCATGAGCTCTATTTCATTAACAAAGACTCCAATGGGAAAAAGTGATTTCTTTTTAGCACAGAGCATGTAGTGTTTAAATTTCCTGCTATAAATGTGTCCATGATTCTTGGCTTTATCTTTCACTATTAAGACTTTTGGGATAAGTATATTTTTCAAATGATTTAAAATTGTAGGAAGTTACCATAATATCCTGCCCAAAACACAAACAAACAGCTGGAAGCTCAACTTATAAAGTATGCTTAAGCTCTTGAAAAAAATTTCAGGTTAGTTTTGAAAATGTATTATGTGCTTCCTGTTTGTGTTCACACTGTGCAACAAGAGAATGAATACCAATTTACATTACTGAAAAAACTGCCAATATTGTTTCCATAAGAATACTTCACATTTTATTGTGTAATGGGAAAAGCTAAAAACTAATATTTATTTTACTGACAACATTGAACTATTTAACAATGGCAATTTCATGTTAATAAGCTTCAATATAAATTATTTGAATGCTATTGATAATTCAGAACTGTTACAAAAATGTTCTGAAAATAATTTTCTAATTATATGAGAAATTCAGAGTCTTTTAAAATATCATATTAAATGCAAAGCATCATATATGAATCAACTTAATTCAAATTTGTTGAATTGTATTGGCAAAAATAAATAAATAAGAAAAAGGTCTAAATGAGCTGAATTATCAGGACTAATTGAAATAATTTGCTTTTAGTTAAGAATCTGCACCATGATCACATTAAATCTTGTTTAAATACCTCTAAAAATAATTATCTTAGTTTCTTGAGTCTATCTTTTTAGCAATTTCTTGTATTAGGTGGCACTTATTTGCAGTTCTCACAAACTATTATAGAATGCAAAAATCATTAGAAGAGAAAGTTTTGATTCCTTCTTAGCAAAATGGTCAAACATTTGGAATTGAAACAAACTGCAAAAATGTGCCTTAAAGTAGACCTTTGTCTTAAATAACCATGCCTTTGTGTTAGACGATTCTTCCATAAAACCAAGTTTATTTTTTTCAATGATCCTTTTAATGTAAGAAAATTGATGAGAAAGAGTTTTGCTTATGAGTTTTTCCACTAGACACTATAAATTCCAACCATCGCAGCACCTTGCATTTTTTGGCATCCCCTCATAAGCCTCACAACTGAATGCTGCCAGATCTTATTTTGAAAAAAGATGTTGTGTCCATAGGATGCAAATCATCTGGATTAAAATTCAGGTCCATAGAAAAGATGCTCCATTTGAGTTGAGCATTGAAAAGAACAAAAATTTTACTAAGGGACATAATAAATTTAAGGGAAGGCGAGAGCAAGGAAAGAAAGGCAAAAGGTAAGAGTAAAACAAAAAAGAGAAGAGAGCTAAGATTGATTTGGAAAGATTCTATTTATGGTTCTTAGAGCCATTCGCTAAAATGCTCTAGTAATGCCTCTGAAAAATAAAGATAGATGGTCACAAACTAACATATGCTTGACCATCATTGTTAGAAATATTTAACAGTTTATGTTTTTAATTTTTCCCTTTTTCTGTGTTTTTTGTTTACTGAACACATTATATATACTGCTTATGTCATTACAGAACATTTTCTAAACAAATTAGTTTTCCTTTGAGTGAGAGGCATAGCAGATGATGCTCTGGGTTTATTGCTATACCTGCCCTCAGAAATTACTCTTGGTGGTGTTTTAGGGACTATATGGGATGCCGGAGATTGAACCTGGGTCAGTTGAGTGCAAGGTAAACACCCTACCTGCTCTATTATCTCTCTGGCCTGAACTTAAATTAGTTTTCATATTTAAGATAAAAGAATAAAGCTTCAGTTAACTTGACCAGAATGTTTGAAATGTTCTCAATTTTAGATAACTTTCTAAAAATGTTGGCCATACTTGATGATCCTTAATTAGACAAAACCTGTAAAAATATTATGTTTATCAATACTCTAGCTTAATTTTAATTGTACATTGGTTTATTTTAAAATTCAAGGGAAGAAATGCTCAGTTTATTGATCAACTAAGTCAATATGGAAATTAAGAATATTTATGGAGGATTTTACTTATGTAAATAGAGTGACTTATGTGGAATTCAGTCCACATGTCATCATCTTCCTAAGGACATTAATTCAACACTAGTTTTACAATCAATGGGACCAAAGAGTTAAAAACATGGGAATTCTAAATTATACTTGAGTGTGCATGGAAATTGTATTTCAATACTAAAGTCAGAAGCAGCTACTTTGAGGAGGAGGGGAGTTGGGGGGAGAGTTGAATCACGTTTGACAACAGTTATGTTATTTTGGATTAGTTCACACCATTGTGCAGATTTACAATGCAGTATGTGTTTTCATTGGTTTGGGAAAGAAAATGTAAAGACTTAAAACTCACACATATAAAGAATCCCTTTTACTTTTTGCAAACAGCATGATTCACTATTAAGAAACAATTTTCTGCTTGCAGAATCTACTTTTAAAATATTATTCTGAGCTTTTAAAAAGTAATTTCAGGGCAGGAGTGATAGCCCAGCGGGTAGGGGGTTTGCCTTGCACGGCCGGCCCATGCCAGCCCGGGTTCGATCCCCGGCATCCCATATGGTCCTGAGTGCAGAGCCTGGAGAAGCCCCTGAGCATTGCCAGGTGTGACCCAAAAAAGCAAAAAAAAATAAAGAAAAAAAGTAATTTCAATCCTTGAATTTTGAGGCAAAGAATTTACCATGTACAAATAAGTTAAACAAGTAAGATGCTATTGTTTCCTGTTTTCCCTCTTTGAGTATTTCACAAGTGCCCTATATCCTTGTATGGGACCAGGATAAGGGTCATAAGAGATGCTTAACAATAAAAAAAACAGCTCTTTATCCGGGTAGGTCATTATTCACAATTCTAGAGTTGGACATGCTGCAGAGACAAATTAATTATTTTTCATAATCTCTAATAGTGTGACTGTTATAATGGAAAAAGGAAAGTAATAAAAACTGAGGATAAACATTAAAACAAAACAAAATAATAATCTTTTTCTTTTTGGCTTTTTGGGTCACAACAGGAGATGCTCAGGGCTTACTAATGCTCTATGCTTAGGAATTACTCCTGGAAGTGCTCAGGGGACCATAAGGGATACCTGAGATTGAATTCAGGCAAATAACCTACTCCTGTACTCTGGTCCCAGAATAATATTCTTTGATATTATTTAGAAAAGAAACAATTGATAATTACATAAGTGTAATCATTCATCTTCAATTTATTGAGAGTGATTCTACCCCAGCTACCATTACAGGAATTGTTGTTCCCTTAATATTTATGAATATGCCTAATAGAATTAGGTATTAGATGAATAATATTATTATCATATATCAAATAAATTGATGTATCATAATAGGTTAAAACTTCATATAAATAACTCAGTTCTAAAAATTAAAGAATATATTCTTAAAATTAACTTTTATATTAATATTTTAATACCTTCCTTGGATGTTTGTGTTGCTATCTATTTAATTATTTAAAATGCACATTGTTAGTTACTAATATTCAAAAATAACTAGCTTAATTTATTTAATTCAGAGAAAATATCCAAATTTAAAACAATGGAAAATAGTATGTTTTGAGATTAAAAGATTCATTAAATATGTTAAGTATTCACATTAATGAATATTATTAACATAAATTATATTTTATTTTATTTTATTATTATTTTTTATTTGCTTTTTTGGGTCACACCCGGCAATGCTCAGGCGTTACTCCTGGCTCTGCACTCAGGAATTACTCCTGGCGGTGCTCGGGGGACCATATGGGATGCCGGGGATCGAACCCTGGCTAGCACAGGCCGGCTGCGTGCAAGGCAAACACCCTACCCTTTGGGCTATCGCTCCGGCCCCTATAAATTATATTTTAAATAGCAATTTAGTTGTTCTGTTTTGGATCACTCCAGCCAATATTCCAGGGTTGCTCCTGGCTCTGCATTCAGAAGATTAATATCAATAATCACATACTAATTTTGACTTAATTTTCCCTTTTATTAAAAAATAAATAAGCATATGAATAAACAAATGCTGTTGATTCTTGTATTAGTAGCTTGAAAATTGGTGGTTATTTTAGCTTGAACTCAGTCATTTGCAGTGAGAAACCTTCTGAGATTGCAGTTTTCTATAGACAGAAGAGCAGAACCATTCGAAGACAGGTTATTCTTTTAAATATTAGTTTCAAAGACTTATTTTTAGTTAAAATTATTTAAAAATTTTTCCAGGAAAAATTTTCTAAAAATTAGTTATATATAGGTAATTTACTCATTAAAGTTTAATTAAATCCTTTAAGCTTAGTTTACGTTCTCCCGGTGTACAAATAGTGAAAAAAAATATGTAACTTTTTTAGGTCTCAGAAAAAAAGAAGTCTTAGCATAGTTTTTCACTTTAAGAAAAAGACTGCAGAAATCAACATATTCTTGTAATATTGAGTGGCCAAAATTTTTTACACCCTTGATTTCACTGGTCTTCAATTGTTGTTATTTCTTTTACTTGGTCATGATATTTTTTAAGTTCGATTTTTAATTTTGTTAATAAATCCATCTTTCAGGTAAAGAAACAGTTTGAAGTATGGCTTTATAAATATCTCGAACACAGTCACTATTTCTCATTAAAAGCATGTCTATCTACAAGAACCGATGGATGTGTCTGATTTGTGGGCCACCAGTTTCACTCCTACTAAATAAAGTAGTTTGATTTTATTATTTACATGATTCTTAAAATATGCACGCCTCTGACCACACAAATAAACATGTGCTTTTGGATCAGTAGAAATCCTGGTGTTTCTGAACAGGTTCTTTGTATTTTTAACAATATCTGGCACATTTAAGCAATATTCTACTGAAACATGGAGCCTGGATAATTGTGTTCTTTGTGATCTACACTGGGCATGGACCCCAATCACTGCTCTTTAGGCAGACAGGAGTATGAAAATCTGTTATTGCAATTTGACATTTTCTTTGCATGATTAGGTCGGTTGGTAAATCTCCACTTTGCAGTTCTTAGAAGCCCAGATTTCCTGTTACAAAGCAATGTGCTTCTGATTATGGCTTTATTGAAATCCAGGCATTGTACCTTATGTTCTGCTAGTTCTACCTTTCCCCCCATGTTATCAGAGCAACTTATTGATCCTCTTTTTCTTTGCAATGGGAGATTCAAATTTCAGGGGTCTGAGTGAAGAGTCTTGAGTTAGCATATAGTCTACATTCCTCACTTGAGTACAGTACATGTAAGTTGGAGTAGAAAATTTAATTCATTGAACAAAACCATAACTTTTTTTAAGTATAGAACTGTGTTTTTATGTTTTGTGCTTTAATCCTGACACCACAAGTTTGATTGGTGAGGCAAAATTATTACCGTTCAAATGACCACTGCCAAGGACTTTCATGTGTATTATAGAAAGTCTTAATATATATAATACCACATGATGAATCTATTCCATAGCAATATTTTTGCTCATCAGTCTTTTTTTTCTTTTTTTGGGTCACACCCAGCAATGCTCAGGGGTTTCTCCTAGCTCTGCACTCAGGAATTACTCCTGGCGGTGCTTGCAGGACCATATGGGATGCCAGGGATCGAACCCAGGCTGGCAGAAGCGCCCTACCCGCTGGGCTATTGCTCCGGCCCCTGCTCAACAGTCTTAATTGGTCTATTAAATAAGCTTATATAAACTTCCCACATGAGCTTAAATATGTTTCTGAGCTGACATGTATCTTCTATAACTCCAGTACCTCCTTATATCTTTGGTTCATTCAGTTTATTCATCCTCAAGTGACAGAATTTTCATTCCTTTTTCTTGCTTGAAAACTCCAATAACTTCTTTTTGTGCTGATTATCATCAAATCTTCTTTCTTTGATGTCGAGCCCTGACATGACCTAAGCTGCATAATTTCCCTGACCTCAACTTCTGCTGCCCACATATTCTTTGCATGCTATATCGTAAGCACAATGGCCTTGTTGCTAGTCAAACCAGCCTTTGAATTAAATATTTCTTCTTTCTGACTCTTTTCCTGCCTCATCACACCATTGCTTCTCATTTGAGACCTTTAGCACAGATTGACTCATGTCACCAACTTGGACGAATTAACAAGTCACCTTATCAAAAAGAAACCTCTAAGGGAGTCTTTTATTACTCATTTTGTTTCCTTTATAGCATTCTCAACCTTCTAAAATTATCTTTAAGGACTCACTCATTTGGTCTTGGTTTTCCTATGCAAAATGTGTTCTTTGTGAGGAAAATAATTTTGTCTTATTCTCAGCAGGCTAGTTCCTATTCTGAAATAGTCTCTCAATACATTTTTTACTGATGGATGGATAAAAGTGCAAATATTTGAGCTTATCTAAGTCCACTATTAATTAAAAATATTGGGATATTTTATAGTATTAATTGACTAAGACCATTAGTATTAATTGTATTAATTGACTACGTTAGTATTAATTAACTTAGTATTATTAATATTATTAGTATTAGATATTATTAATATTATTAGTATTAGACTTAGTATTAATTGACTAAGTTCATTAATTTCCATTTCCTGGTTTCCATAGTTGTCTTAATTTTCGCTGAAGCCCCACTTCCATTTATTTCCCATTACTGCCTAAAGGGACTAGAGATTGAACATAACATACATTAGAGGCTTTCTAAATGTTTTTAGTATTGATGTTTGACATTTTTATTTCATTAAGCTGGCAAACATAATATCGAACTCTTTGACTCAATAAAAGGTAAGTTTCTAAACATAAAAAATAGTTTAGCAATGTCCTTATTTTAATATTAGTAAGGTTTATCTGTATGATTTCTCATATATTAAGACAGAAATATAAGAAAAATGTATAATTATTATAGAAAAATCCTCCAAAGAGGTTTCCCATTTGTATAACAATTTCCTTAAGGAAGTATATTCATATCCATTTTTTTCTGTTTCACAGGGAATAAAGAGGTACCTCTTTACTTGAGTTTTAAACTCCAATCTACCCTCAACCTCCTTATCTGCCACATTTCTTACTTCTTGCTTGTTTGTTTTTTGTCTTTGCTCTGGTTGGTTCCCTTTGGATTTTTAAAAAGTTCCAACTTACTTTCTTATGTTATGTTAACAGTGTTTAAAAGAATCTACTAATGAAAGACTTTGGAGTAGAAAATGTGATGTTCAAGAAATAGAAAAACTGTCCTGAAAGATCATGATTAATGATTAAAGAAGATCCTCAAACTTCAAGAAACCTATGGTGAAATAATTCCTTTCCAGTTAGCTTTCCAGACTGGAAATGGCTAATACATTTGCTCATCATTTATGGGAATGCTGTCCATATTGTGAAGCCAAATCTCAATGCCCTGTTGAAGTCATCCTGTGAGCTACATGGCTGAGGGTATTCAGATGCTCCGGCTATCAAAAAAACAATTTCATTGGCTGCTGAAGACTATTCGCAGATGTGATGAATAAAACAGAGACACTTATTTCCTTTTCTTTATTCACTTCTCTGTCACAAATTTTTATTTTTCCAGTAGGGATAAAATGCATTTTTAAGATGGGTGGAGTTGTAACTAACCAGTAAGGGTGACAAAGAGGCCTGCTTCAAATTTATAAATGAGAGACCTTAGAGTCTAAGAAAAGAACAATTGCCTCGAGATATTCATAACATCATTGCGGAGGATGCTCTGAACTTGCCCAGGGTTGCCTTACTCTTCACCCACAGCACCCCTACTCTCAGCTTCTACAAATATGAGCAGGAAGAATATAATAAAATATAAACACATTATAAACATATATAATTATAAACATATATAAATATAAACATATTATTTGAAGACATATAATAGACTTTCCTTTTCATCTAGAAAGTCCAGTAATAGAGTGGTACAGTAATAAGTTAAGGATAGCTGTGAAAATAAAATCACAGCTAAGGAAAAAGACTTTATTTATCTGCTTTTATTTACATTTAAAGGAGAAAATAAAAAGCTAAGGGTCTGTAGAGTTCTGAGTTTCCTTATGCACTGCACAGAAGGTACTGTCTCTCTGTCAGTTTCCAACTAACATAAAAATAATATTTAAGATCTAATCTAATATTACATTCATGGGAGAGAAGCTCATAATATTAAGTCATGAAATAATTTGTGAAAGCCAAAACTAAAAGAAATGCTCATCCTTTATGGTAGGAAAAAGCATTCCTTTACAAATCTGTAGTAATTGAAGACATCACTTTTAAAATGGTTTTCACTGAACAGAAGTTGCCTTAAGTAAAAACTCTTTCAAAGGAAATGTTTTATGTAAATTTTGTATTAAGTAGAGATGAAAAAAACAATACATTAAGTTAGCATGTCTAAAGTAAACAAAGTATATTAAATTTCAAGTCATTGGATAGTTCATTAGTTAAATGGTGAACATAACTTTTTCTCTTCAAAAAAGTTCTTCACATTATGAACATATTAGACCATTTAAATTTTTGACACAACCTGCAACTTTCTTGTTGCTTGCTGTTATGTATTTTTCACAGTATTATAAAATACGGTTGTTATAGATTGCACTTTTTAAAATCATACTATTATTGACACTAGTTGTATTATAGTAAACACCAAATTTCTTACTGATTGAGAAAAAACTGAAGATTTCTATGGATTTACTTAACTGGAAAAAAAAGTATACTTTTATGCTTTATTTATTTCTAAGTAACAAGCATTAATTTATGAAAACAAACATATGCTCATATTCTACAGAAAGTTCTAAAGAAGAAAATAATCACTACCCAGAGATAATTGTTATTCTGAGGTACTCATATAGTCATTTTATTGTGTAGTTATTGTAGTTATTCAGAAATATTTTAAAGTTACATGTACTTAAAAATGTTCTTGAGTTTTAATGACAATAGGGTATATATGCAATACTTTTCATAGTTTGGGGGTGTAAAAGTTCTGTTTGTATGGTTATGCACTAATTTATTTAATCAATTCATTTTAGTGAATTTTCAATAATTATTTTCCTAATTATTTTTGCTCTTAAATCTATGTTTATATTTATAATTATTTTCATGAGGTTAGTAGCTAACAGTGAAATTTCTAGATCAAAAGAAATGTGCATTTTTGCATTTTATGTTTTTATATATCCTTCTAAACTGCTCTCCTTAAAGTTGCTGTAGCATTTGCCTTAATGTTTATGAATGACTTTTCTTTCTTGTTTACATTAGGCATCATAATTCTTCAAAATCTGTACTTAACCATTAATAATATATAAACTATGTTATTATAATTTACATTCATTTAGTTATGGTTAAGGAAACAAATTTCTGATGGTTATTGAAGACCTCAGTTTGAGTTTCCTGCTCATGTATTTCTGTTTTATATATTAATATTTTATCAGATCATAATAGCATTTCATGTATTTAAACTACTGTCAGTCATTTTGCAAATCTATAATTTTAAAATGAATCTTTTAATTTTATAGCATCCAAAATTCCAAGTTAGAAATGCTAATGTTCATCTAAGCAAATAAACAAAACAAAGAAATAAGGATGGACCTTAGAGAAAGAGTTAGTATAACCTTAGTCATTACTTAAAATAGTAGAAAATTACAACATGAGAGAATAGGATTACATATTAGAAAGAAAACTTTTTCCTCACAGTTAACATTTTTAAGTATTGGCCATGTTTTAGAATGAGCTGCTGGAATCTTCTGAGGGACCTTGAAAATGGGTTACATACCTTTCTGTCTGGTTTGCATAATCCGAAGGGGGTAGGCCGAATAAGTGCTCAAGTTGTCCTTTTGGCAGGAGTAGTTATTTTCCTCTATTTTACACTTAAATTTTAATTTTCTATAAAACCCTTAATTCAAGTAATTTTTCATCTGATATATAAATATTATCTATATGGTTGTTCTTAAAGGATATTCAAAAGCTAAGAAATAATAAAGAATCAGAATAAATAGTGTAGTTCTGTCTTTCCATTCTTCCCAATGGGAAAAGACACATACATAAAGTGTGACCATGAGTCATCTGCCTAAGCTTTAATTTCTTACTGCTCTCTTGTGGCGATTCAAATGAACTGTCCAGATGCTCTTTTTTAAAACATAATAAAAAATTTTTTTTCAGAGTCATCAAATTTTGGTTTTTTTTTTTGTAGCAAAACTAGAGTCTTTCAATTAAAAAGAGTACACAAAATAATTTTTTATTTTGTTAAAAGTGCTTACAGGAATGAGGTTCTTCAAAGGAAAGTTTCCTTAAAAAAATAACCACATTGTTACTCATCTATGAAGTCATCAAAAACCTAATGATTGAGATAGTTTTTGCCATTCTGAAAGTAAAATCATGAAATCTCATCTTATTCTCTTACTATAGTTTTGCTGATATTACTAGCGCTTAAATTTAGTAATAATATGTAAAGCAATCTCTATTTTGAATGAGGGGCACAATAAAAGGCTCATTGCACATTAAAGTACTAATAAAATACAGATAAAATTCAAATTATTCTGTTACTTGTATCTCTTCTCACTTGACAATTATAATTATAATGACAATTATAATTCTGACATATCTGATATGTTGGCATATTGCTATATGTTTTGATATTTGTCTATATTGTAACATGCAGGTTCAGGGATTTAAGAATAAAACTGAACTCACAAATGCCCAGGGTTAGGTCACTTCAACCAATATTTTGTAGTAACATCTCCAAGACATATCCTGGCATGCAATCATAACCATTCTTTCTTAAGGCATAGCTTCTGTGAGCTTGTACACTAAGGTAGCTTAATCCATGAAGTAATTTAGGACTATTTATAATCCATGAAGTAATGTAAAATATAATACATGCTATGCAGAAAATTACAGGACCACCCTTTGTGTAGAAAAAGTTATGCTGCATAATGTAAAAGAAAAAATAGGAATTAGATTACTGAGGCAGACTCCGTTCACAACCGACCATGAGCCAGGACTGATGGATTAACTCCGGGAAGAATGACTGGAGGCACAAGTGCCTCAGCTCCTTTCTGCAGAGAGCTGCCCGTGGCGCAACAAGAGGGGTCCCTGGTCAGTTTCATCACAGCTTCTACGGCCAGCAACACACAGGTGGTTGTGGGCGAGCCTTCCAGGATTGGACAGGGGGTGAGACCGCTCCTCTCATGGCCCCCACCTCCAATGGCGCAGAGGGAGTGACTACAAGCTGCAAAGACTCCATTCGCAACCTACCATGAACCAGAACTGATCACTTTGGGGAGAATGACCAGAGGCACAATTGCTACAGCTCCTTCCTGAGGCTCTCGACCACTTTGCCATGCTAACATAGCAACCCGGTCTAGGGTCAGGTTTTTGCCAGGACCTTTCCCATATGTATGTTGCAATGATCAATATGGTTGCAGCCTGCTAGGGAGCTGGCATGGGGATTGGAATTGGGTGGAGGCGGTGACCTTTGGGGAGCAGTAGGGACTCACTGGTGGTGGGCAGGTGTTCAAAATGAATGTTTGCGACAACTGTACTGTGAAGAAGGTTTCAGATCACGGTGCTTTAATAAAGAAAAGGAAAATAATTAGATTACTGAGGAGAGTACTTTAAAAGTTATTGTGAAGGTCCTAATGGAAGATAACAGCAAAACTGTGTATGAGGAACATTTAAAGTAGGATCGCAGAGGTATCATTTCAGGATTTAACATAGATTGTATTTTTAGAACTAATAGTGATATTTTGAATGATTCTTGGTTTCAGGTTGCAATAACTAAATAGTTGTTGAAATATAATGGTTCTCACAGCACCTTAGATAACATAGAAAATATTATTTGCTAAAAACTATTCAACTAATATGTCAGATATTTTATTTAGGGCCACATTGGGTGGTGCTCAGGGCTTAATCCTGGCTTTGCGATAGAGGGAATCTCTCTTGGCTGTACTCAGTGAATCATATGAGGTGCCAGGGATAAAACCTGAATTCACTTCATTCAAAACTTAACCCCTATGTATTTTCTCTGGTTCCCCATTAGGATTTTTCTTAGGATTTTGATTTTTTAATCTTTAATCCTCCCATGTGTACCAGGATATGATACAATCAGTCCGAATTCATAGAGCAAGACATTACATTAAATGAATGCTTGAGTTCACACATCTAGTATATGTAAGGATTGCTATTCAAAACTGAGGCAGTGTAACTTCAAAGTCAAGGTCTTTGCTTACCGTTATGTATTTTTTGCTTCACTGCAATCAAGGATTAGAGAAAGAGTCTTTCACTTGAGTGATGTGAAGTTCACTTACGAGTACCACAAACTATCGGTAGGCTGAAAACCATGCTGAAGAAAGTCATAAAGCTGAGTGTAGGAAGGAGGATTGCAAAATTGATCACTTGATCACTTAACATCCCGTTATTCATCGATTTCCTTGAGTGGGCACCAGTAACGTTTCCATTTGACCCTATCATGTGCCAGTGTAGCCCAATGGCATCTGCTTGCTTTAGGAATACGAAGAGCCTCAAACCGTTTGTTCAGGGTCTTGGCGAAAAGTCTGATCATCTTGTAGGTGGGCGGCCATGTGATCTTTTGACAACCTGTGGGATCCAGTCGCTAACGGCTCTAGTCCAGTGATCATCTCCAAATCACATTACATGTCCAGCCCATCTAATTTTGCATGCCTTGGCAAAATAAACAGCATCCCTGACTCTGGAACAGCGGCGGAGGTTGAACTCCGGATCCTTCTCTCACTTGAGTGAGGAGTGATACTCAAAGCATAGCTCTTTCAAGTACTCTTTGGGAGGCCCAAATAGCATTCTCATCCTGCTTTCGTAGGGCCCAGGTCTCTGAGGAATATGTTAATGTAGGGAGAAATGTGGAGCTGAAGAGATGTGCCCGAGCCGGAGGTTCTTTGTCTTTTTAGCTATTTCTTTGATGCTTTTGAAGGCATTCCATGCTGCTCTCTTCCTCCTGCGCAGCTCAGGTTTTAGGTCGTTCATCATGTTGACTTCTCAACTTAGGTACACATAACTGCTGCACTCAGAGATGTTTGTTCCATTGAGAGTTAATGGGCCTCTGGAACTAGTTCATTTTTCATGAACATAGTATTGTTGAGATTCAGCTGTAGACCTATCTTTCTACATTCTCTGTCAAAGTCAACAAGTATTAGATACCACTTTTAGTTACAGCTAGGTAATAGCTGTAAAGGAACATGGTTAAGAAAAAAGCAGTTTAAATCTGTTCTAAAGGATCCATGCAAATATAAGACTTGTCAGAAGAGCTTTAAAAAACAAAGCAAAATGACGAACTCTAAAGAGTCAGGTCATCGTCTCCAGTGGAAATATGTAGAGGTCTTTATTCTGTTTGAGAAATCATTTTAAAGATCATTTGCTACTTCTGGTGTGTATATATATATATATAAATACATACATACATATATATACATATATGCATATATATGGCATTTTAATTTGTGTTGTTTTGGGGCCATACCAATGGTGTTCAGTGATTACTTCTGTCTCTGTGCTCTAGGATCTCTCTTGGGAACCAAGCAAAATGCTAGGAATTGAACCTGAGTGAACTGCGTGTGGCAAATACCTACCTGCTGCCCTATTTCTCTAGCTCCTGATGTTACCTTTCTAGAGTTAAAAGATGATTGATCTGATTTTCATTTGTATTCCCCAAACAAGCACTTGTTTCTGTACTCTTTTGCTTGTTTGTTTTGAAGCCATACCTGGCAGTGCTCAGGGATGCTACTGTGGTGACAGGCATTAAACTGGGATCAACTGAGTTCAAGGAAAATACTTTGATCCCTGGAGTATGTCTCTATACTTGTTCTGAAACTTATTATGTAGCAGAAAATAATATTCCTTTATTAATCCCAGTCTAGGAGCCCTCATCTAAAATGGAGTTACTTGTGGGACCCTAGAGAAATTTTCTGTATGAGGACCAATGTCCCTTGTGGTTTTATATTAAGATTTTAGTATGTATCTCAGAGACAGCCTTTAAATAATTTGACAAAATAGTTAATTATTCAGGGATCTGGAGTGAATCAGATAGAGAAGAGATTTAGAGAGAGAGAGACAGAGACAGAGAGATACAGAGTCAGAGACAGAATGAGAGAGATTTTTGGCAGTAGATGAGATGATCAGGGATATTATTGGAATAAAGGATTGAGGGACTAGGCTTTAAAGGTTATACTCTATACTCTTGTACTGTTGGGATGATGCATGGATGAAGCTATCCTAACGGCCTTGTAATTTAGAGTGCCACAATAAAATGTAATATAAAGTGAAAAATAAATGCTATAGGAAAACTTAAAGTATCAAAGTATGCCAATATACTGAATGGAGTTGGTTGTCTAGATCACCCATAAATTTCTACATAGAAAATAAAGCACAAGCTGATTGATTTATACTGTCCTGTTCGGTGGCTAGAAATATATATGTATTAAACAACCCCATCAAAAAAGAAATGAACAGAAACTTCAACAAGGAAGAAATTTGAATGGTCAAAAAACATATGAAAAAACGCTCATCATCACTAATCGTCACACAGATGCAAATCAAAACAACAATGAGATATCATTTTACACCACAGAGACTGGCACATATTCAAAAGAGCAAAATCAACAAGTGCTGGCATGGATGTGGGGAAAAGGGGACACTCATCCATTGTTGGTGGGAATGCCAGCTGGTACAGCCTTTCTGGAAAACAATATGCACATTCCACCAAAGACTAGAAATTGAACTCCCATTTGACCCAGCCATACCACTCCTGGGAATCTACTCTGGGAAGCCAAAAATACGTAGCAGAAACACCATCCCTACTTTTATGTTTATAACAGCATTATTCACAATAACCAGAATCTGGAAACAGCCAGAGTGCCCGAAAATCGATGACTGGATAAAGAAGCTTTGGTACATCTACACAATGGAATACTATGCAGCTGTTAGGAAAGATGAAGTTATAAAATTTGCCTATAAATGGATGGACATGGAGAAGATTATGTTGAATGAAATTAGCCAGAAGGAGAGAGACATATACAGAATGACTGCATTTTTTGCATGACATAAATTTATATGTACATATTATGATACCAATATACAAGATCAAGTGAAACATATATCAGAAGGTCTTGTCAAAGGTGGAAATTATCACAAATGTGTGGGAGTCAGAGTTTAGGTAAGACAGAAAATGGAACAGCGTGCTAACAATTGTCAAAAGTATTAATACCAACCTAAAACTTAGCATTAAAATAGAGGCAAAAGGATACACATGACAACCCTTTAATGGATGTTCTGTAATCCATAGTCTGGAAGGGAAGGAAAAGAGAAAGAGAGATAAAGGGAAAGAAATAAAGAACCTGCCATGGAGGCAGGGTGGGGGGAGGAGGGGGAACTGGGGACATTGTTGGTGGGAGATGGGCACTGGTGGAGGGATGGGTCCTGGAACACTGTTGACCAAAGCCCAAATATGAACTTTTTAATTGTTTATCTTTGTAATTTTTTATCTCACGGTGGTATAATAAAATACTTTAAAAAGAAATATATATGTATTTTTA